>CAUYRT010025531.1:0-16187 GCA_963574885.1 Lepilemur ruficaudatus | reverse complement strand
GGCATGGTGGCACATGCCTGTAGTCCCAGCTACTCGGGAGGCTGAGGCAGAAGGATTGCTTGAGCCCAGGAGTCTGAGGTTGCTGTGAGCTAAGCTGATGCCACGGCACTCACTCTAGCCTGGGCAACAGAGTGAGACTCTGTCTCAAAAAAAAAAAAAAAGATGAAGTGCTGAAACACAGTCCAAAACTGAATATTCATCAAAAAAGAAGCTAATGGTATCTGTTTGGTGGTACAGTGCTGGTATTATCCACTGCAGCTTCATGAAACATGGTCATTCTATTACAGCGATGTCTACTGCAACCAATTAGATGAAACAATGAGGATGCCTGCAATTAAGCAGCTGAAGATTGGTCAACAAAGACAGGCCAATCCTATTGCAAGACAACACTCGACCACATGTCACATAAACACTGCTCAAACTACAGAAGCTGGACTTGGAAACACTCTGTCATCCACCATATTCACCAGACCTTGCACATACTGACTACCACTTCTTCCAGGCTTTGGACCACTTCTTGCAAGGAAAAGTATTTAATTCTCAACAAGCTATGGATAATGCCTTTCACGATTTCATCACCACTTGCTCTCCCGGCTTCTTCACTGCTGACATAAACAAGCTACCATTAAGATGACAAAACTGTGTCGATAGTTTAGGCACCTAGTTTGATTAATTATACTGCTTCTTGTTTGAGATGTAATAAACTACACTTTTGATTTGAAATCGGACATTTCATATTTAATGACCTAATAGTTTGCAGGCAAGAGATTTCTTTGGAGTTCCCTGTCTCTGTTTTGCAGGCTTTTCAGGCTTTTTTTTTTTTTTTTAAATCCCATCCAAGAGATAACAGAACATTTAGTGGCAGTAGATGGTATTCTTCATGAGTTTAGGATGTTGACATGTTAGGTTGTGTAAAATAAGACAGAAAGGATTACTTTTTGCCAGCTGCATCATTTCTGTCAGGAGCTTACTACTTTTCTTCTTGGGTTTTTTGTTGTTGTTAACACATTAGAGAAACTAACCACAATATCGGTTCTAGCCAAATCTTTGCCGTGATTGGCTCTAATATCTCTGGGGGACCAAAGAGCACCTGGTCATCCTGAAGGCTGCTATCCTCAGTGATTGATGTTCATCTCTGCAGGCTCCCCCAGGCTCTCCTCCCTTTCTCCTGAAGCACCTTCAAGCATTTCTGCATGGCTACTCACTCTCATCTATTATACCTCCTTCTCCTGCTTTACTGAATACTAGATTTCCCAGCTCACAACTCTAAGAAGGAGCTTTATTTCAGAGTAGAAAGGGGCCCCCATATGTGGCCTGTTATATCCATATCAACTTGCTTACCCTTTTCAAACAGCTATTGTCTTTTAATAGGGTCCTGCCTGGCAGGGGGAGTCCTTAATTCCTGCCATATAAGAATGGGCAGCTTGAGTTACAGCGAACTGCAGTTTGGTGCTCTGATCAAAAGGCCTCTGTTGTTTTTAAGGGTTTTTTTTTCCTCCCTCTCTCTCTCTTTCTATATCCTGGGCTAATAATTCAGCACAGCAAGGTCATTACAGGCTTTGAATTGAGAGCTGAGAGTGTTAAATTACTGACCTAGAATAAAAGAGATCTGGGGGGCTCTCAAGAAAGATAAAGGGATTCCGGCTAGTAAAGTGCAAGCCCAGCAACCTCACTTCTTAACAATATTATTTTTTTTAATCCCCTCTGTCTCCAAAAGTCTTTTCTGGGACAAGGAGAGATCTCCTGCCAGAGAAATTAGGTTAGGAACTCAGTGACATCTTCTGAGAATTATCGCCCAGGGGCTAGCAGTTTATGGGCGCCTGTGTAGCTGTCTTTTTTGTCTCCCCACCTTGTCAATATTTTATTCTCTTCTACCTTATTCCCTTATCCAAATATTTGGTTTTTTATCATGTAAGTCATATATATTTATGATATTTCAGCTGAAAGTTAATATCCCATGAAGGGATTTCAGACATGTGAAAAACATAACACTTAGCCCCCCAAATATCTTAAAAACATGACATCATCTTATTAAAAGCTACCTCCATTCCATTCATATTTTGTAAATAATATTAGTCTGGTCCTCCCATACTTTAATAAGAAAAAAAATTGCCCCATTGTGAGTAAATTTGACACCTCTATTCTACATTGAATCTTCTAAAGAAAATTATTTCCATTTTTTCATACTTTGCCAAAACTATTATCTCTCACATCTCATTTTTTATAGTTATCTCTTAAAGCCAGGCACCATTCATATTCTCTGGAAAATATTGACCTTACTAAGACTAATATTTTTAGAAAAGTGCCTGAAATCAACTTTCACGGATTTTCTCCACAGCAGTGTAATAATGACAGCTAATCATTCCTGAATGTGCCAGGCATTATATAGCATGCATTATTAACACATTTAATCTTTGGCAACCTTATGTAGTAAGCATTCCTATTATCACCATTTTACAGATAAAAAATAATCCAGGCACAAAGTGATTACATGCCTGGCCCAAAGTCACAGCTAAGAAGATTTGCCCCATATGAGTGCTTTTCCAACTTTAATGTGCATGTGAATCACCTAGGGATCTTGTTAAAATGCAGAATCGGATCTAGTTGGTCTGGGATGGGCCTGAGATTCTGATTTCTAACAGGCTTCTAATGATGCCAGTGCTACTGTCCATGGTCTACAGTGTTAATAGCAAAGTCATAGTCATTTTGTCTTCAGAACTACTCAAAATTTTTTGTTTATAACTTCCAATTTCTCATTCCATTAGGCCATTCTCTAAATATACATACCAGATATTTGACACCAATGTCTTACTTTTTAAAAGAAATTATGGTAAAATATAGATAATATAAAACTTACTATTATAACTATTTTTAAGTATATAGTTCTGTGGCATTAAGTACACTCTCATTGTTCTGCAACCATAACCACTGTGCATTTCCAGAACATTTTCATCTTCCTAAACTGAAACTCTGTACCCATTAGATACTTACTCCCCATTCCCTCCTACTCTCTAGCTCCTGGCAACCACCATGCTACTTTCTCTCTCTGTGAATGTGACTACTCTGGGTACCTCATATAAGTGGACTCATACAATATTTGTCTTTTTGTAACTGGTTTCTTTCTTCTTTTTTTTTTTTTAGCATCAGGCTCTTGGTCTGTTGCCCAGGCTAGAGTGCGGTGGCGTAGTTAGACTCTTGGTCTGTTGCCCAGGCTAGAGTGCAGTGGCATGGTCAGAGCTCACTAAACCTCCAACTCCTGGGCTTGAGCAATCCTCCCACCTCAACTTCCCAAGTAGCTAGGACTACAGGGTGCACCACCATGCCCAGCTAATTTTTTTTTTTTTAACAGATGTGGTCTTGCTATGTTGCCCATGCTGGTCTCAAACTCCTGCACCTTTAATTTAGCATAACGTCTTCAAAGTTCATGCACGTTATAACATGTATCAGAATTTCCTTCCTTTTTAAGGCAGAATAATATTTCATTATATGTATATATCACATTTTGCTTATCTATTCATCTGTCTGTCAATGGACACTAGGGTGTCCACTAGCCACCTTTTGGCTATTGTAATAAAACTGCTGTGAACATGGGTATACAAATATCTGTCCATGTCCTTGCTTTTACTTCTTTTGATTATATACCCGGAAGTGGAATTGCTGAATGATACGGTAATTCTACCAGTATCTTACTTTCTAAGTTACAAGTTTATGTTCAAGTTACTGTTTGTGTCCCACTTGTTCTTTTTTTTTTTTTTTTTTAATTCCTTCCTTAAACTAAATCTTTAAAAGTTTGGCAGGAAAAGTGAGTTTTCAATATGGATTTTCATTAAGGTCTTTTGTCTATAGCTGCTTTGTAAGGCTCAATCAATCACAAAAGAATATTAAGAAATGTTCTTTGGGCCTTAGAAGGTTGATAATTGGTTAAATGGCACCAAGCAGAGAATTATAGAGTGCTCATATCCTAAAATAAGCCAATACTAAGAAAGTTTATGTCACAGAGAAAGTTTTATGTGAATGAATTCAAGACCTCACCTGACACA
The DNA here is from genome assembly GCA_963574885.1 of Lepilemur ruficaudatus. Taxonomy (NCBI): domain Eukaryota; kingdom Metazoa; phylum Chordata; class Mammalia; order Primates; family Lepilemuridae; genus Lepilemur; species Lepilemur ruficaudatus. The sequence continues at coordinate 12,147 of CAUYRT010025531.1, read as the reverse complement.
TAGGTGTTCAGGGAATAGGTAAGCCCCTTGTTAAATTTATGTTCTTCCTTTAAGATTTCCTGGAGCAAATATACCAGGATCTTTGGAAATTTTGTGGCACCTCTTTCTCTGTGGTCTTTACCCAAATAATACATTAGGGTCTCATCTGTTTACAAGGGTTTGGTGCAAGATCCTGCTTGGTGTCTACAGTTCTTTACTCATATATCTTTAGGAACAACATTCTCTGTTGGAAATAAGAATACAAATCAAATGACACTGAAATCTAATGAGTTAAAATTTGAAGGGATTTTTAAGAGGTATCAGGAAGAAAGTGATTCTTTTTCTATGATAGAATACGGAATCATTAAGATAAAAACTTTAAATCATGTATGCCTATACTGCTCTTATTTTAGGAGTTCTTAGTTAATGTAATGGACTTGAACTTGGAAAGACAAAACAATTCAAAATAGCTTTTAACTAAAGTCAGGAAAATGAGTACTTCAAAAATACACTTGGATTTACTTGTAGCTTTAGAAGATAAGTATACATGGCTCTGCATTTATTTTCTAAAAATGGAGACCAACTTTGGAAATAAAACAAAATAATGAGAAGAGGGTGACTCTGGAAATAATGTAATAAAGTAATACAGGACTTGAGATAACAACTATGAAGAGCTGAATGAAATCATCAGCAGCAAGTCTGATGTGGGTGGCTCTAAAAGAATAAACCATGCATCCCAAACCCTTTCAATTTTATTATCATTTTGTGTTTTTTTTCTTTTTTTTATCATTTTGAATTATGATCAAGTCCAAGAAGAGTTGGCCTATTACTGACATATTTGTATAAAGTATTTTTTTCAGCCTAACCCATATCATCTTGAGTAAGAACAAAGGATGATGATTTGAGAATTACTTGCTGGACTTTGAACCAGGAGACTCAACAAACTTAACACTTCCAGCTCTTGAATGAGGTGGTACCGAGGAAGGGTTGTTTATGTAAGGGACCCATAAAAATAGTCTTGGACTTTCAATGAAATCTGCAATTTATATTAATGGGAATATGTTTGGAATCCTAGTGAGAATAAAAGGATGACATATTAAATAAAAGAACCTAAAAGCTATAGCTGCAGGCAGAAAATAGAATAAAATTTACCTTAAAATGTTGTATAGCCAGGTGTGGTGGTACATGCCTTTAGTTCCAGCTACTTGGGAGGCTGAGGCAGGAGGATTTGCTTGAGCCCAAGAGTTTGAGGCTGCAGTGTACTATGACTATGTCTGTGAACAGCTGCTGCATTCTGCCTGGGCAACATAATGAGACCCCCGCCCTTAAAAAAAATTTTGTCTGATGTAATACAAAGCACCGATACGTAGTGGGTAGGCAAAACCTGGAAAGAAATTAGTATTGAATTGAAAAAGCTAAAGAGGAAAACAGACAAGATATTAGATGAAAATATGATGTATAATCTGGCATTTAAACAGACAAAAGCTAGTTTGAGGTCTGGAGGTAGAGAGGAATCACACTGTGGGAAAGGAATGCCAGGATCTGCAGACGACTGAGGAGGACTTCACCTGCAACTAAAGTCAGCTTCAGTAGCAGAAGAAAATAGTACAGACAGGGTGAGCCAGTTGATGAAGGAGATACAGAGGTTGAAGAGATAAAGAGAAAGAAATAACAGATGACAGGTGTAGAGACCACATAAGAAAGAATGTGAGATACAACATGTAGCAAACAGATGTAACAGAGATGTAATGTTAAATGCTATAACATTATATAGAGAAACAGTCTTTGTCCAGAAACCTTTGCTATAAAGCTAGAAGATGTTTCCCCAGAGAAAGCATGAAAACACAGTTACGCTGGATCTCAAGTGAAATTAAGCAAACTCCTGGAAGCTCTGTTATCAAGAGCTCAGCTTAGAGGCCTTGGGAACAGAGCTCAGGGACCTTGTAGAAACAAGACAAACTAGAGGTTTTTGGTAATTGCTGTTTTAAAAAATGTTTTATTAAAAAATTTAACATTTCACATTACAGAATATTTGGAAGACAAAAAAAAATCAATAACAAGCCAACAGCGTAATACAATGAATAAATATAATTCATGTCTCTTAATTTTCAATCATTTTCCTTATACAGACCTACTTTAAAGTAGTTAGCATTGTGATGTACATATAATTTTGTTTCCATTTTTATATAGCACATGAAAAACATTTTTTACTTGCAACATACTTTTTATAATTTAAATTTCTAACGTACTATAAAGAGTAGGTATGCAGTAACCTTTTCCCTGTGCTCTATGCATTGATTTTTCCATCATGAGGCACATGTCCCTGTTGTTGCTGGCCTAGAGTAACCAACCTTATAAAAGAGATGTTTTTAAAGCCGCAAGGGGAAACAGATGTTAATGAATCATTTTGCTTCTCCACTGATACTAGGTGGGTAAGGACCTTATGAGGTAGGTGTGCGATTGGGAGTTTATTGTAGCATACCAGGCCTTCAGCAATAAGTTTTGAAGTTTGAAGGCTTTAAGAGGGAATTTGAAACAATTTTTAACTCTGGTAGGGTTTTAACTAAATATAAACAAAGATCCAGTGGGGGGCAGTTTTATTTCAGAGACGCAGCACATGAGAACTAGGTCCTTTGCATAGGCTTCTTTGGGAGAATTTGCCTGGTGATCACCCTGTCTAGAAACACTGTCTTAGCAGCAGCCCAGGGTGGGACAAGTGCTCTCTATTCCACTGCTACTTTAAGAAGATTCTTTTTGGAGTTTGATGACAGAAGAGCACTTGAAGTGACCAAGGAAAGAAATCTCAGCATTGCTTATGCTTCCCATTGTAGAAGCTTTTCATAGCTGTCAGGGCCTGTGAGGCTGTCCTCATGAGTTTTTCTCATTATAATGCAGTAAAATATGATCTCACTGATGTCACAGTCTGAAAACTAGCTCTACTACTGAGGATTACTGAGGCAGAAAAAAATCTTGGTATGAAATGCCAATGCTTAAGGCCTTAGAGTGCACTGATAAGCTGATTTAGTTTTTTTTTGCTGTTGCAGATCATTTACCACAGCGGCAGCTCAGTTCTCACACATTGGTTCACCTATCCCTAGACAGTGCCTAAAGATTGATTAATCCCTGTTGCATTTCTTCCTAAACTTGGGATTTTTTTAAAGAAGCCAAAGATCTGGGATATTCTATTTCTAGTTGAGCCAGTGCTGGCAATGAGAAGATGAAAAAGATTGTGAGTGTTCACCTGCAGTGTGGCAGATCTCTATTTTCTGTACCACTGACAGTTATTTCTTTGTGGCCAACAGAAAACCTACAATCAATGAACCCAACAATTCATTTGATGCATATCTGTGCGCAGAAGCTCATTCCAAATACACTATATGTTAAAACCATACTTCGTCAAATTTCTCCTAGGATATGGGATCATGTTGCTCACTTACTTTTTCCTATAATTGGTGTATTGTATGTTTGAACAATAGAATAATAGATATTAATGACAACATCCCAGGAGAGAATTAGAAGTTCTTAGAAATACTGTATTAAACTTTGGTGCAGAAACTTTTTTGTAGCACTATGTAAGAAAGAGGCTGGTATAAACTACTTTGGGGTTCTGCAACATAGATCAAGCTGACACGCACCACTGATTTCTCTCATCAAGTTAGCATTGCCAAATTCGTAGCAGATAGGCAATAGAAAGAAAACTTTTAAGGGCTTTATGCTGCATCTGAATTTCACAGGAAAGGAAAGAACAAATCCTGGGATTGTTAGTTCGGGAGACCAAATCGTGCCACGGGAATACATCTTTGGAGTTTGATGACATTTTAGGGAACAAAACTCTAGTTTGCCATACATTTGGAGTTTGATGACATTTTAGGGAACAAAACTCTAGTTTGCCAACCCATGAGTAGAAAATATAGCACAGAAGTTTTCTTTTCTCTCCCACCACCCGCCCCAATTCACAATATCTTTTTTCCTTCTGCTTATAGAAACTATGAAAAGATACTTTAAATCATCATTCTTCTCAAGTTATTATAGGTCTTTGATTTTATATGTTTTTCAGAGGTTGATCCATATTCTGTGTTTGTATCATCTTAGTATGGCCAGTTTGTGCTGCATAGTTGGATGTGAACTGTTCCCATATTTTCCTTCTTGGTAGCTCTATTTAGGATTCCTTGCAAAAAAAAAATGTTTATCTTAAAATAGCAGAAAACAATCCCAATTCTAACAGAACAGAAGATAGTCCATTCTAATGAGGCTGGCCTGGCTTTAGAAAGAAAGAAGGAGATGAGAGATGACCTAAGAAGACTCTGAACTACTGTAATCCACTTGAACTCTGTAGGTCAAGGCACACTGGCCATTTTCATTTTGAGTAAGAGCAAGGAGGACATGGAGTGCTATAGGAGTTTTGAACTGAGTATGAGCTGGAATATTTTAATTTGGTCTTTTTGTCCTTATCTTTATTACTTCTATATGTGGAATGTGAATAGCTATTTATGTAGATCTACTATGATTATGTTTATATTTCATTATTTCCTTGGTAATCCTTAAGCTACTGGCCACTTCAGCAAAGTAATTTAAATCAATTCTTGCTTTTTGCCAGTTAAAATCCAAAGTTAAGATGTTTGTGTATAATTGACATCATAAGCAAATTCCTAGAATTTACATCTTTAGTTTTTCAGGAAAATGCAGGTACCACTTAATAGAATTCTTTATGACTTTTGCTGTATAAACAGCCTGTGTTACTAAATGAGAAAATAAAATTGTATCAAGAATTCACATTAAGTTAACATATTTATGAATATCTGATTATAAAATCATTCATTTTTAACACAGTTCCTGTTATATTTCTTGATATATTATTGGAGAAAAGTACCCTAGAGTTAATTAAATATTAAGCTAATGGCTGGGTGTGATGGCTCACACCTGTAATCCCAGCACTTTGAGAAGCCCAGGCAAGAAGGTAGCTTAAGGCCAAGAGTTTGAGACCAGCCTGGGCAACATAACAAGACCCTATCTCTACAGAAAAAAAAAAATTGAAAAAAAATTAAGCTAATAAAGTGAGAAAACTGTATAATTTAATTATTTTATTTTATTGTTAAAATCAATTTGAGGTTGGGTGCTATGGCTCACACCTGTGATCCTAGCTCTCTGGGAGGCCAAGGCAGGAAGATTGCTTGAGGCCAAGAGTTTGAGATCAGCCTGAGCTAGAGCAAGACCCCATCTCTGCAAAAAATAGAAAAATTAACTGGGCAGGCATGGTAGGGCATGCCTGTAGTCCCAGCTACTCAGGAAGCTGAGGCAGGAGGATTGCTTGAGCCCAGGAGTTTGAGGTTGCAGTGAGCTATGATGATGTCACTGCACTCTAGCTGGGGTAACAGACCCTATCTCAAAAAAATAAATAGATTAAATAAAATAAAATAAATTTGAGAACTTTGTACTCAGACCATTTCATTTTAATCAATTAGTTTATACCTTGTAAGATTAAAAATATATAATTCACAAAGAAATTTTAATTTTGATGTCTCTGGTTTCTTGTGGCTAGAGGATCCATAGAGAGATTTCCTGAACTTCTTGTTCATGACAGCTTAAAAAGAAACAATCAGATCCATATGAATTAGACAAAAGAATATCTGTATTATGCTACCTTTTGTGTAAGAAAGAAGGGGAAATAAAAATACAATTGACCCTTGAACAATTTAGGAGTCAGGAGTGCCAACCCCACCCCCAATATAGTAAAAAAATCCATGTATAACTTTGGACTCCATTAAAACATAACTACTAATAGCGTACTGTTGTATACACAAAAATATGTGTTAATTGACTGTTTATGTTATTCATAAAGCTTCCGGTATCCTTATAATAAAGTAAGCTAAAGAAAAAGAAATGTTATTAAGAAAATCGTAAGGCCTGGCACAGTGCCTCAGGCCTGTTGTAATCCCAGCACTTTGGGAGGCAAAGGTGGGAGGATCACGCCAAGAGTTCAGCCTGAGCAACATGGTGAGACCCTGTCTCTACAAAAAATTTTAAAATTAGCCAGGTATGGTGGCACATGCTTGTAGTCCCATCTACTCAGGAGTCTGAGGCAGGAGGAACATTTGAGTCCAGAAATTTAGGCTGCAGTGAGCTGTGAGCATGCAACTGCACTCCAGCCAAGCCTGGGTAACAGAACAAGACTCCATCTCTAAAAAAAACAAAAAGAAAGAAAGAAAATCAGAAGGAAGAGAAAATATATTTATTCATTAAGTGGAAGTGGATCATCATAAAGGTCTTCTTACTTGTCTTCATGTTGAGTAGACTAAGGAGGAGGAAAAGGAAGAGAAGTGGTTGCTCTTGCTGTCTCAGGAGTGGCAGAGGCAGAAGAGGTGGAGGAGGTGAAAGGGGAAGCAGGAGTGGCAAGCACATTCAGAGTATGTAGCTTTATGGAACTACATCATAATTTCTGTCTGACTTTTTTGCTTTTTCATTTCTTTAAAGATGTTTCTATGTGGAGCTAGTCCTTCTTCCACCATTTGCTTTAGTTTTAGTGCCCATATCATAGAAGGATTCATGTCATGAAAGACGTCAAAAGCAGTCTTGAATAATCAGAACCCTTCTGCCAGATTGTCTAATGTCAATTTGTTTTCTGGCACTCTTTCTTCTGTGTCTTCTTCATTTCTGGCACTGGTTCAGAGCACTCATCTCCATCAAGTCATTTCCTGCTAATTCTTCCGGTGTGGTATCTATTGGCTCTTGGATTTCTCCAAGATCTATATCTTGAAACACTTCACCCCCTACCTTTTTTGCCATACAGTCTCTTTCATGATTTCCTTGATTGGCTGTGTTGTAAATGCTGTGAAGTCATGTACAACATCTGGACATAGTTTTCACCAGCAGGAATTTATTGTTTCAGGCATGATGGCTTTCATGGCTTTTTCTATAACAATGATGGCATCTTCAATAGTATAATCTTCTAGAGTTTCACGATATTCTATCAGAGTTCTTTTGCATAGTGTCAATAGTCCTTTCCGTAGAGTACTGTGTGTAATGAAGGAGCTCAGGAAATTTCACCCTAAAATATGACTCCTTAGTATAAAAAAATATGTGCTCTTAGAGATCAACAAGCATCAGAGGGGGCTTTCCCTCTATCTCTGTGGTCCCTAAGCCCCTGGCTACGGACTGGTACTGGTCCATGGCCTGTTAGGGACCGGGCCATAGAGCTCCACATGCCACTCCCCACCCCTCCCACCTCAACCATGGAAAAATTGTCTTCCATGAAACTGGTCCCTGGTGCCAAAAAGGTTGGGGACTACTGCATCCACATAAAACCAGATAGATCCATCAAAAGAACAATTGACTTCCCTTCCCTTCCCTGATATCTCAATACATTACAGGAAAGATCAACCAGACCCCATCCAAATCATTTTAAATATAATACCTGGCTCTCAGGTTAATTTAATTTACAAAGAGAATCATTTACAAGTCAGTCTGTTTCTCCCATCCATTCATCCTCCCTAGTAACCATTTATTGCCCCTAAACAGAATGACCTGTATTCTTCATCCCACTCTCCCCTCTAAAATGAGGGTATATAAATCTCTGGACCCCATTGAGATATTGGGTAATCACTCTGTCATTCTCCCCATGTGCAAGGTAAATAAACTTCTTTCTGTTATTAATCTGCCTTATTGTGAGTGATTATCTTAAGGTTCTTTCATTGAACCTTCTGGGGTGAAGGGAAACATCTCCTTCACAGTAATGAGTCTTTAAGGTCCTTATGACCACCTGATCTAGAGGCTGAATTAGAAATGTTGTGTATGGGGGTAAATAGACCACTTTGATATCTTTGGTGTTGAACTCGTGGGGTTCTGGGTGGCCAGGGGCATTGTCCAATATCAAAAGAACTTTAAAAGGCAGTCTACTACTGGCAAGGTACTTCTGACTTCAGTAACAAAGCATCAATGAAACCAATCCAGAAAAAGGATTCTCATTGTCCGGGTCTTCTTGTTGTACAACCAAAATTGCGAGCTGATGTTTATTTTTTCCTTTCAATACTTGGGAATTATCAGCTTTATAGATAAGGGAAGTCCTGATCATAAACCCAAACTGTTTCATTTGCACAAAACAGTAGTTAGCCTATTCCTTCCTGCCTGAAATCCTGGTGCTCACTTCCGTTCCTTACTAATAAGTATCCATTGTATCCTTCCCCCACACCCCCAGAATAAGACACTTTCATCTGCATTAAAAACTTATTTAGGCAGATATCTTTCTCCTCAATAATTTTCTTTTTTTCTTTCTTTTTGTTGTTTTTTTTTTTTTTTAGAGACAGTGTCTTGCTCTGTTGCCCAGTCTTGAGCAGTGGCACAATCATAGCTCACTATAACCTCAAACTCCTGGGCTTAAGCAATCCTGCCTCACCCTTTCAAGTAACTGGGTTACAGATGCATGCCACTGCACCTAACTAATTGTTTAATTTTTTGTGGAGACAGAAGTCTTGCTATGTTACCCAGGCTGATTTGGACTATATGCTTCTGGCTTCAAGTGATCCTCCCACCTTGGCCTCCCAAAGTGCTGGGATTACAGACATGAGCCGCTGCACCTAGTCTCCTTGACAATTTTCTTAATGGTGTCTGGGAACTCGTCTGCTGCCTCTTGGTTGGTAGAAGCTGCTTTGCTTGTTATCTTGATATTTTTAAAGCCAAATCTTTTTCTAAGATTATCAAACCATCATTTGTTGGCATTAAATCCTCCAGGTTTAGATCATTCCCCTTACTTTCGCTTTAAGTTGTCATATAATGGCTTCACTTTTTCTCAAATCATATTAGAGTCTATATGTATGCCTTCCTTATAGCAATCCTGCAGCCACATAAAAGCTGCATTCTCAGTGGGCACAGTAGCTCACGCCTGTAATCCTAGCACTCTGGAAGGCTGAGGCAGGAGAACCACTTCAGCCGGGAGCTGAAAGTTGCACAATGAGCTGTGATGATGCCACTGCACTCTAGCCAGGGCAGCAGAGTGAAACTCTGTCTCTGAAAGAAAAAGAAAAAAGCTGCATTCTCAAGATGAGATAAAAAGGTATTTCACAAAAAGTGGAAGGGTTTTGCACCTGCTGGCATAGCTGCAGCGACAACTTCACAAATTTCCTTTTCTTTTTTTTACAATGGTCCTTATACTAGATTCATTTATCTTGAAATGGCAGGCAACAACAGCTGCAGACCTCAATCTACAGTATATATCAAGCAATTCAACTTTTTCTTGTAATGTCGTGACTTTTCTCTGGTTCGTGAGAGCACTTCCAGCATCACTAGTGGCACTAACTATAAATCTCATGATGTTATTCAAAGTTTATGGTATTGTGCTAAACATGGTGAAAAATGAAAGAACCATGAGACATGTTTTTTTGCTGCAATACACAATTTACTGGAGAGATGAACTACTCATGAGAAGCTGATTAATGTCACACACATTTTAAGGGGATATATGCAACACTTGAGCTCACTGAAATAGCAACGGGAGGTGGCTACAAAATTATTATAATACAGTATGTGCTACAGTTAATTTTATGCAGTTATGATTTTATGCTGTATGTTTGTTTACATTTCTCTCAACCGCGAATGGCACCGTGTATGGTCTGTAAGTGTGTGTGTAAGTTTTAATAAATTTTAACTTTTTATAATAGATTTGTATATACTTTATGATAGTAAATGATAAAATAGACAAATATCTACATACATTTTTTACATTCATGACAAAACTTTTTCTTGATTTTTCAATATTTCTAGGCCACATAGTTTGCAAGTTTTTTTCAAATTGTCACAAATCCCCCCAAATTTTCCAATATATTTACTAAAAAAAATCCACATATACGTGGATACATGGAGTTCAAACTCATGTGGTTCAGGGGTCAACTGTATGTACATGTATCTGCTCATTTCAGAAAAAATGTGCATGCAGGAACAATAAACCAGAGACCAATGAGATTCATTATCTATAGGGTTTTAGTGGAATAGAGTGAAAAAATAAAAGTGGAGTGGGGAAAAAGGTCACTTTTCTGAAAGTACTTTTTGTACAGATCCTACTTTTGGAACTATGTTAATGTTTCATTTACACAAGTGACAAAAATATATATAATTAATAAGGTTAGGGACCCTAAAAATGAATACAAACAGAAACAAATGAGGAAAATTGTATTTCTAATGAATTACATAACCATACTGAAGGGATTGAGGAGGCTAACCTAAGGAGCTTTTGAACACAATATTTGGACTACATGCTGTCAGACTAAAAATAGGTCTAAACAAGTATTAAACTCTAATTAGTAGGCTTCTTTTTCACAGAAGAATGGGTTAGCCATTACAGTACATTTTAGGATTAAGCAATAAATAAATATATTATAGATAATAGAAACCAGATTTCTCACTGTGGGAAAAAGGAAGTTTCGGATATGGAAAGGGGAAAGGACAGAATGTATCCTGTAGTGTTGAATTGCAATTGAATCAGTGTGTACTAATGGGATTTGGGGATTTAATATATATATATATATATATATAGATAGATAGATAGATAGATAGAAATGGATGTAGACATATGTGTATATATGTAATATATGTGTATATAAAAACCTTCATCTGTTTCTTAACCCTGTATTCTCCAAGCCTAGAAGCAATGACACACATGGAGCAATAAACACACCTAGATATTGGTTTCTAAACACTGTTCTTTACTAAAAGCAACTGGGGCTCTTGGAGAAATGGCTGGTTCTAGGGTGGGGTAGGGAAACAACAAGATGATCCTGGAACATCTTATTCCATCAAAAAGGAAGGAAGTAACTGAAGAATTATGTGAACATGTTAAAAGGACATAGAAGTCACCCTGAAGGGCTTCCATAGCCAAATCTGGGATCATCTGAGCATAACAATGAATAATGATAGTAAAGGATTATAAACTATTGAATAAAGTAAGAATCCATGAGTGCACACTGATATAAATAAATAAATAAGAAGGAAAATCTCTTCCTTACTATAGAAGGTCCACTTAAAAATGTAGATGACATGATATAATTAAGAAAACAATCACCATTTGGCAAAACCATTATAACTGTTGCTTCTGGCAAAAATTAATAGGTGCGGAAATTAGTGAATGAAAGTTTGAAAAGTAATAGTATATTCCCATAGCTTCAGAATCTCTCTCCACAAGATACTTATTCATTACAAAGGGTAACTTTACAGTGGAAAAACTTGGCAGATGCTGCTTTAACCAAATAATCAAAGTTATATCACCAGTAGTAACCAATCAACAGCAAATACCTCCTGATGTGATGCACTGACAACTCAGCATCACTTTTGTGATATCAGCCTCACTTTTATGATAATCCTGTCAAAGGGGCATAACCTGAATCAAATCGTGAGGAAGCATCAGACAAACCAAAATTGAAGTACATTCTACAAAGTAGCCTGGACAGCAGGTCCTCAAATAATATTGTTTCATTCAATGTGATTTTCCTTATAACTTTGATAAGGAAAAAAAATCAATTCCTGGCTGGCCACTGTCTGTATAGAGTTTGCACGTTCTCCCTATGTCTGTGTGGGTTTTCTCCTAGTACTCCAGTTCCTTCCACAACCCAAAGATGTGCACGTTAGGTTCATTGGCATGTCTAAATGGTCCCAGTCTGAGTGAGTGTGAGAGTGCGTGTGAGCAATGGCATGGTGGCCTTTCCAGAGTGGTTCCTGTCTTTCACCCTGAGCTGCCAGGATAGGCTCCAGCCACCCATCATCCTGAACTGGAATAATTGGGTAAATAATTATCTTACTTGTTTTTGTTAGTCTTTCTTAAGTGTATGCATAGCTCACATTTATTTCTTTTTTTTTTTTTTTTTTTAATGAAACCAAGGTTTTGACCCTGATTGACAAAATTTGGTGGAACAATTAACAGAAAAGTTGTGGTTTAAAAAACAGTTTCATTTATTTTTTTTTTTTTTAGAAGTTTTTTTTTATTTTTACTTTTTTAAATTTTATTTTTCTTTCACATTCCAAGATATAGCATTAGAAGTTTTTATTTTTATTTATTTATTTATTTATTTATTTATTTATTTATTTTGAAAGAAGATTGGATTAGCTGTATTAATTTTGTACAAAACAAATTTCAAAGCAAGGAAAATTATTAGTGATAAAGAGATGCATTACATAGTAATAAAGGAT
>CAUYRT010025530.1:0-41259 GCA_963574885.1 Lepilemur ruficaudatus | reverse complement strand
GTGTATATTTTTGTCTGCTTTGTCAAAGATTAGATGACAATATGAGGATGGTTTTATATGTGGGTTCTCACTCCTGTTCCAAAGGTGTATATCTCTGTTCTTGTGCCAGTACCATGCGCTTGGGCGATGCAAAGGCAATATATGTGACCATAATGCTTGTACCCCCATAGCATTCTGGAATTTAAAAAAATAAAATAAATAAATAAATTGAAAAAACCTTAATAATAATAAACTTAGGAAATTCATTTTCAGAAAGCATTCTCTACAGAAAAAGCCAAGGGTATGGCTAGAAAACTTTTTGCTAATACCTCAAAAAGATGAAAATGTCAGAGTATCAATCAAGGGAAAAACAAAAAACTCTTCTAAACTAAATACATGAAATCAGCAACTTTATAGGATGCATAACAAACATGTTAGAATCAATTGCTCTTCCATATACTAACAGTGAACCTGTAGAAACTGTACAAAACCAAAATTTAAAATGTAACACCATATACAATCACTTAAAAGTAAGTAAATTGCTTACATATGCTTATTAAAAAATGTACAACATCTGTATGTTGAAAATTACGTGGATGAAAGAAATCAATGAAAGTAATCACATAAGTTTCCTTGAAGAAATTATGCATGTGACTCATGGATAATTCTTAGCCATTTAAGCAGAAATGACAAAAAATGAGAAGGGATTTTCTGTGGAGAAGATTATTATTTAATGTAGTAAATCCCAGTCACATACAGAAGAGATCCACATTTCCTTGAGAATTGTGTAACAAGAGAAATGGTGCCAGCTTGGCGTGTATCCCACATTATACAAATGGACTAAATATAATTACAAGATTCCTTAAAATAGAAGAGGGAGGCAGAAGAGGCAACAAAACAGATGGCAACATGAGAAAAACATGACTAAAAATTGCTGGCTTTAAAGATGGAGGAAGAATGAATGTGCCAAGGGGATGGCCTCCAGCCATTGGAAAAGGCATAGAAACAGGATCTCCCTTCAGCCTCCTGAGGGGAACACTTCCCTGCCACACCTCGATTTTAGTCCAGGCCGACCTATCAGACTCTATCAGTTCTCATTTTACATAATTTTTTCCACTAATAGAAAAGGAAAAGATACTTCTCAACTTCTGTGTGATGCCAGTATTATTCTGTTACCAAAACTGAACGAAGATAGCAAGAGAAAAGAAAACTACAGATAAATGTATTTTATGAAGTTAGATACAAAAGTCTTCAACAACATGTTAGCAATTTCAATTCAACTATGTATAAAATAAATGTACTACATAAACAGTAAGATTTGTTCCAGGTATGAAAGACTGGCTCAATATTTAAAAAGCAATGTAATCTACCACATCAACAAGCTAAGGAGAAAATACTATATGATTATATCAGTTGAAGATAGAGGACCCATATCAATTTTATTGAAATCTAATGCTATTCATAATAAACACTCTTACCAATAGAAGGGAGCTCCTTTAACTTGATGTACACCTTAACAAAGTTAAAATAATTGAAAGCATATAATCTATGCTTCAAAACACAATGAAATTAAATCAGAAATCAATAACAGAAAAAAAATCTAGAAAATTTAAAAATATTTGGAGACTAAACAATACATTTATCAATAATTCATGGTTTTAAAAAAATGTCTCAAGAGAACTTAAGAAATATATTTTGAAGCAAATATTATTAAATGAAAACATTACTTATCAGAATTTATGAAATGCCATAAAATCATTGCTTAGAAAGAAATTTATAGCCTTGAATGAAGAAATAAGAGAAAAAAAAGATCTAAACTTATTCTAAGCTTCTACTTTAGAAAGCTAAAGAAACAATAACAATAAAGAAGCAATAACAATATAAACATAAAGCAAGCAGAAAAAAATTACAAAAATAGAGCAGAAATTAATGAAATGAAAGACATAAAACCAAAAATAAATCAATGAAACCAGAAGACAGTTCTTTGAAAATATTAATAAAATTGATAAAATTCCAGCCAGGGTTAACAGAAAAAGAAAAAGACACAAAATGCTAACATTGGTAACGAAGGGGAGCCCATAACCACTGACTCAATGGACTTTAAAAGGATAGTAAATTAATGTTATGGACAACTGTACCCACAAATTTGATTACTACAATTAAATGCATCCATTACTTTCAATAACATAATCTAGCAAAATTCATACATAGAAAATTAATAATTTGAATAAGCTTATATATTAAAATATTAAATTGGCAATTAATAACTTTCCAAAAGAGAAAGTACCAGAGCCAAATAGATTCACCAGTGATTTCTGCAAAATACTTAAGTGAGAAATAATACCAATTTTCTAGAATCTTTCAGAAAATAGGAATAAAGACAACAGTTCTTAATTCATCATATGAGATCATCATTATCCAAAAAATATATAAAAACATTACAAGAAAGGAAAACCATTGGACAATATCATTTATGACCATATATAAACATCCTTAACAAAATTTTAGGTAATTGGATCCAACAATGTAAACAAATACTTACATAGCATGACCAAGTCAATTCATCCCAAATCTTCAAGGTTGGTTCAACATTTGAAGATTGATCAATGTAATTCATCACATCTGCAGGTTAAAGAAGAAAAGCCGTATGATCATATAAATAGATGCAGAAAATCCATCTTAAAAATCCAACACTCATTCATAATAACTCTCAGCAACCTAGAAATGTAGGGAAACTTCCCAAGCTTAATAAAGAACATCTACAAAAAAAAAATCTGTGGTTAACAATGTACTTAATGGTGAAAAACTAGATGGTTTTCCCCCTACAACTGTGAAAAAGGTAAGATTTCCCTTCTCACCTCTCCTGTTCAACATCACAGCTATGTAATAAGACAAGACAAAACAAACCTACAGAAATAAAAGATAAGAAAGAAATAAAACTTTCTTTGTTTATAGATACTATGGTTGCCTATGTAGAAAATGCCAAAGAATCAACAAAATATTACTGAAACTAACAAGTGATCATACTGAGTTTGCAGGATGTGAGGTAATACACTAGTAATAAAAAGTTGAATTTATAATTAAAAACAGAAACATTTCCATTAGCACAAAAATAAATACTCAAGTTAAGCAAAATATTTATAATATCTGTATGAGGAAAACTACAAATGCTGATGAAAACATTGAAAGAATGTCTAAATAAATTTATTGAGAGAAATTCCATGTTCATTGATAGGAAGAGTCAATACTATTAAGATGTTATTCTTTCCAGTTTGTTCTATATATTTATTGTAATTACTAGTCAAAATTCCAGCAATGCATTTTACATATATGAACAAACTTATGCTAAAGTTTATATAAAAAGGCAAAATACACAGAATAACCAATGCAATACAGAAGAAGAAGAGGAAGTGGAGGAGGAAGAAGAGGAAGAAGAAAAAATCTTTTCCCAACTTTAAGACTTACTATACAGCTACAGTAATCAGGGCAAAAAAAAATAGGCAAATAATTAATGGAGCATCATGGTGAAAGTCAACTATAGTCATACAATTAAAATCAACTGATATTTGGCAAAGGAACCAAGTCAATTCAATGTAGAAAGAATAGACTTCTAAACAAATTATGCTGGAACAACTGGCATCCATATGCCAAAAGAAATTGAATCCACGTATAAACTTTACATCTTTCACAAAATTATCGTTAAGTGGATCATTTTACCTAAATGTAAAATGAAAAGCTATAAAACATCTAGAGTTAACATAAGTAAAAGCCCTGGTGACCTTAATTTTGGTAATGAGTTTTTATACATTGCCAAAATCACAATCTCGAAACAGTGTTATCAAGTTGGATTCATTAGAATGAAAACACTACTCTGTGAAAGGTACTGTTAAGAGAATGAAAACGGAAACCAAAACACTTACCTAACAAAAGATACTTACAAAACATTCATCTAACAAAAGACTTTTACCCAAAATGTACAAAGAATTCTTAAAACTTCACGATAAGGAAACAGACAACTCAATTTAAAAAAATGAGCAAAGGATTTTTTGATAGCGGCCAATCTCACTGGGGTTAGGTGGTATCTCGTTGTGGTTTTGATTTGCATTTCTCTAATGATTAGAGATGTTGAATATTTTTTTTAATATGTTTGCTAGCCATTATTCTGTCTTCTTTGGAAAAGTTTCTGTTCATTTCCATTGCCCATTTATGATAGGGTAATTTGATTTTTTTTTGTTAATTCTTTTGAGTTCCAGGTAGATTCTTGTTATCAGACCTTTATCAGAAGTGTAGAGAGCAGATATTTTCTCCCATTCTGTAGGTTGTCCATTTGCTCTAGTGATAGTTTCTTTGGCTGTGCAGAAGCTTTTTAATTGGATCAGATCCCATTTGTTTATTTTTGTTGCTGAGATAGTTGCTTAGGGGGTCTTCTTTAAGAATTCTTCGCCTAGGCCAACCCAAGCGCCCGTCAATTCATGAGTGGATTACTAAAATTTGGTATATATTTACAATGGAATATTACTCAATGTTAAGAAATGAAAGTGAGCTAGCACTGCTTATATTATCCTGGATTGAGCTTGAGCCTATTATTCGAAGTGAGATGACACAATATCTGAAGAATGGGCTCCACAAGTACTTGCCATCAAATTGGTACTGACTGATTAACACTATGGTGCTCAAATGGTGGTGGTGTTCACCAGGGATTTGGGGGTTGGGAGGGTAGACCCACATCTGAGGGATGCAGTGAGCATTTTGGAGGGGAGGAGCATGCTTGAAATGTAGTTGGGGATGGAAATTAGGAGTCTCAATAGGGAGAAGGAATTGTTCTAAAACTGATTTGTGTGAATAGCTGTACAACTTGGTAAATTTACTAATAATCACGTAATTGTAAACTTAAAATGGATTAATTGTATGGCATGTAAATTATACTTCAATAAAGTTGTTTAAAAAAATGAGCAAAGGATGTGAGTGGACACCTCATCAAAGTTATACAGTTGGCCAATAGGCATATAAAAAGATGCCTAAAATCATATATAATTAGAGAATTACAATTTAAAACAATAATTAGATACCAATACACATCTGATAAAATGGCTACACTTAAAAAGAATGTCAATACCAAATGCTGTTGAGGATCTGGAGCAATAGGAACTCTCTTTCATTGCTGGTAGTGATGTAAAATCACACACTCTGGAAGACAGTTTTGCAACTGCTTAAATTACTAAAGGTGCAACTACTATATGATCCATTAATTGGTATACATTCCAGAGAAATAAAACTTTATGTACACAAAGACCACTACATGAGCATTATACAGTTTGATTTGTAAAAGCCAATACTTGGAAACAGCCCAGGTGTCCTCCAATGGCAAATGGTTAAACTGGTACAGCCCTACCATGGAATATTGCTCAGTAAAAAAGGAATGGCCACAGTACACAATAACTTGTAAGGGTTATAGTACTATACTATAGTTTTTCAAGATGTTAACATTTGGCCTAACTGGGTAAAGGGTACAGGGTTTCTCCTTGTATTATTTCTTACAACTTCATATGAAGTCTATCATAATCTCAAAATAAAATGTTTAATTAAAAAACAGAGGAGAATGGAATGTCCTTCCATGATTCTTTTTCTCTATTGAGGTTAACATTAAGTGAAAGTTTGTTGTCTGGCTGTACACTGCAGTAACAAAGTATAATTCATGATGAGTCATGTGGGCTACAGAATCCAGTAGTGATCCCAATACCTAAACAAGATCAGAACAGTCAACCTCCCCTCCCCATTTGGAAGAAAATATTATATATGAGTTATGAGTGTGACATCAGCAAGGCAAGTCTTTCACTGGTTCCTCTGCTATTAGACATATTCAGAATGCCCAGCAGATGTATTCAAACTGGCCATCCTTAGCACTTAATCCCTTAAACCTAAAGTGTCTGTTTATGTGGTTGAGTTCTGGAAACAGTATATTTCTGAAAATAACAAAAATAATAATAAGAGTTACTATTAATACTGACTGAACTAATATTCACTGAATCATGTGCCAGAAATTACCCTCATTGCTTTAAATGAACAATATAATTTAATTACCAAGTCCACGAGCTGTTTAAATTTTGAATGACACTTTCACTAGACCTAATTGATTTACAAAGAAAGTTAAGTGATTTCCCCATGATGAAATAGTTTTTACTAAGCTAGTACAAGATTTGAACTAAGCTAATATGACTCTGGAGACTGCTATCACAACACTCTGCTTTATTGCCTTACAAAGAAAAACTACATAGGTCATTAAATGGTCCCTGGAGAAACATTCAGAAAAAAAGTAGAAGCTAGCATGTAACATTGCTAGCAGATGTACCTAGGAGAAAAAATACACACTAAGAATGTGGAAATTGTATGTAGGTCTATGATTGAGTTATGTGGGAATTCTGGCAAAAGCAAACAATGCATACGATCTGAAGATTCAGAGTCAAGCCGTTAATATGTGTGAGGTTCTACATAACAGGGCATTAAAGCAGTCAGGACTACGTTCTCTGGGACCAGTACATCTAAGATTGAAATCTGGCTCTGCGTAAGGTCATATTACTTGGCTTTACTTCACCTTGGTTGCCCCATCTATAAAAGGGAGGTAGCATATATGTCATTAAGTTGTTGGGAGAATGAAATAGAATAATATACAAAAAGGACTTAAACACTGCACATAAATATTAGCCATTTTAGCATGTAAAACATTTAGTGCAAATTAAATTTTTAAATGCTGAAAACTTCTAGAAGAAAATGGATGCATTTTAATGATCCTAGGTAATTCAGTAGACTTTAGTAAGACAATTAGTATGTTCTTTTCAGTGAGAGAAAAACGGACATAAAATCACATATGTCAAGGTTGCTGGGTCTATGCAATCCCATAAAGCTGGCCTTGAGCTAATTGTAGGAGGTTATAAGCTGTGTGTGTGTACCCATGTGCACACATGCATGCGTTTAAAGGAGGCAAATAACCTCTTTTATTTACAGACTAAAATAATAAATATTGGAAACTTAAAGACTTTTTATGCTAATGTAAAATACTAAGGGTTTATACTAATAAGTGTGATTTTTTATGAGTTTGATGTTAATTTGTTGTTGTTTCACCCAAATTTCTTTCCTCCAGTAGTAGATTTTCTGTCTCTCTCTCTTTCTCCATGCTTTATCGAATGTCTGATGATTCTTAATTTTTGTTCACATTCAAGACTAAGAATATTGACATGCTTACTAGGAGTTATATGTTTTTGTCGATTGATATGTTTCTTTTTAGATTGAGCCTTTCGGGAGCCAGCTAGCAAGCTTCCCCTAGGATATGCAGGATGGGAAGACAGCTTTTTGTTGCTAACAAGTTGTCACAGTTTGAGTCAGCTTTTATACAATGTATACAATTTGCTGTTTTTGCTTAGGAGTTAACACCTGGATGTTAGGCTTTGTGGATGGAGGTGGGTAAAGGCATGAGATCTATTGTTTTATATAAAACCATTAAATTAATATCTATATTTTCTTGGCCATTTGTTAATTTCACGTTCTACCTATCTTTCTAGACTTCTCAAAGCCCAGATCCTTGTGATGGCTCTACAGGCAGACAACACAAACTTTGCTTACACACCATACGGGTATAAAATCCACCATTTCCTGTGTTCTGAACCATTAGTCAAGTCTCTTCCAAAAGTGATTTCTTTCTTTCTTACTTTTATTAATCTTTCACATATTTATTGATTCTTCTTTATTCAGGGGGTTTCCCTCTGTTTCCATTTGTGATTTTTTGTTTGTATGTATGTTTGTTTTTAATCAAATAATGTATTTCTATATAAGGAATACGTGTTTTAGGCAGAAAGGATATAAATGTGTATTTTTCTTTGCCATTTTGGAAGACCAATAGTAATTTTGGTTAGAAATGTGTAAGTTGTAACTTTAGCATTTCTTTATAAAACATATGTTGAGCTAAATTTTTCTTTAAATTTTTCTTCATTTTTTTCCCTCTCATTTTTTTAAAAAAATTTCAGAGTATTAGAGAGCAACAGATGCTTTGGTTACATAAATTGCCTTTGCAGCACCAAGTCAGAGCTACAGGCTTGGCCATCCCCCAGACAGTGTGTACTGCACCCATTAGTTGTGACTTTACCCATCTCCTCCTCCCCACTCCCACCTGCCAGACACCCTATGAATGTTATTTCCTATATGTGCACATAAGTTTAGACTAATTAATACCAATTTAATGGTGAGTACATGTGGTGTTTGTTTTTCCATTCTTGTGACACTTCACTTAGAAAAATGGACTGCAGCTCCATCCAGGATAATACAATAGGTAGTTCATCATTTTTTATGGGAAAGTAGTATTCCATGGTGTGTGTGTGTGTGTGTGTAGCACATTTTATTAATCCATTCATGCATTGAGGGACATTTGGGTTTCTTCCACATCTTTGCAATTGTTTATTGTGCTGCTATACACATTCAAGTGCAGACATCTTTTTAATAGAATGTATTTTTTCATTTAGGTAAATACCTAGTAGTGGGATTGCTGCATCAAATGGCAGTTCCAGTTCTTTGAAGTATCTCCATACTGTTTCCACAGAGATTGTATTAGTTTTCCATCCAACTGGAAATTTATGAGTGTTCCTATCTCTCCGCATCCACACCAACATTTGTTGTTTTGGGACTTTTTGAAAAAAGCCATTCTCACTGGAGTTAAGTGATATCTCATTGTGGTTTTGATTTGCATTTTCCTGATGATTAGAGATGTTGAGCATTTTTTCATGCATTTTTGGACATTAGTCTGCCTTCTTGTGAAAAGTTTTTGTTCATATCCTTGGCCCACTTTTTAATGGTGTTGTTTGATTTTTTTTCTTGCTGATTTTCCTGAGTTCTATATAGATTCTAGTTATCAGCAATTTATCCGATGTATACCATGCAAATATTTTCTCCCATTCTGTATATTGTCTGTTGTCTCTAAAGATAGGTCTTTGGCTGTGCAGAGGTTTATAATTTGATCACATCTCAATTATTTAGTTTTATATTGCCATGATTGCTTTTCGGGGCTTCTTCATAAAATCTTTGCCTAGGAAAATGTCTATAACAATTTTTCCAACATTTTCTTCTAGAATTCTTACAGTTTCATGCCTTAGGTTTAAGTCTGTTATCCGTCGTGTGTTGATTTTTGTGAGCAGTATAGATCCTGTCTCAGTCTTATACATGTGGATATCCAATTTTCCTGGCACCATTTATTGAATAGGGATTCTTTTCCCCAGTGTATGTTTTAATCTGCTTTGTCAAAGATCAGATGGCTATATGAGGATGGTTTTAAATCTGGGTTTTCAGTCCTGTTCCATTGGTCTGTATCGCTGTTCTTGTGCCATTCACATACTGCTTAGGTTATTATAACCCTGTAGTATAGCTCGAAGTCCATTAAATTGATGCCTCCAAATTTGTTCTTTTTGCTTAACGTTGCTTTGGCTATACAGGGTCATCTCTGGTTACACAGAAAGTGTAGAATTATTTTTTCTAGACCTGTGAAAAATGATGTTGGTGTTTTAATAGGGATTGCATTGAATCTGTAGGTCACTATGGGTGGTATAGAATTTTTTTTTTTTCAGACAGAGTCTCACTCTGTTGCCCGGGCTAAAGTGCCGTGGTGTCAGCCTAGCTCAAAGCAACCTCAAACTCCTGGGCTCAAGCATTCCTATTACCTCAGCCTTCCGAGTAGCTGGGACTACAGGCATCTGCCACCATGCCCGGCTAATTTTATATATATATCTTTTTAGATGTTGAGCTAATTTCTTTTTATTTTTTTAGTAGAGACAGGGTCTCGCTCTTGCTTAGGCTGGTCTCGAACTCCTGAGCTCAAACGATCTGCCCGCCTCAGCCTTCCAGAGTGCTAGGATTACAGGTGTGAGCCACCACGCCTGACAACACTTTAACAGTGTTGATTCTGCCAATTCATGGTATGGTTTTCCACTTATTACATCCTCTGCTATTTCCTTCTTCAGTGTTTCACAGTTCTCCCAGTAGAGGTCTTTTATCTCCTAAGTTATTTATTTATTCCCAGATATTTCATTTTGTTGTTGTTGCTATTGTGAAAGGTATTGAGTCTTTGACTTGGTTCTCAGTTTGACTGCTCCTGGCATATATGAAAGCTACTGATTTTGTGTACATTGACTTTGTAACCTGTGACTTTGCTGAACTTATTTATCAGTTTAAGAGGTCTCTTTGCAGAATTTCTGGGGGTTTCTAGATATAAGATTATATAATCAGCAAAGAATAGTAGTTCGACCTCTTCTGCCCCCCATTTGGATACCCTTGATTTCCTCTTCTTGTCTGATTGCTCTGGCTGGGACTTCCAGCTCTATGTTGAACAGAAGTGATGATAGAGGGCAAACTTGTCTGGCTCCAGTTCTAAACAGGAAGGCTTTCAATTTTTTCCTGTTCAGTGTGATATCAGCTGTGCATTTGTCATGTATGGCTTTTATCATTTTGAGGTGAGTCTGGTCTATACCTATTTTGTGAAGTGTTCTTATCATAAAAGGGTGCTGAATTTTGTTGAACGCTTTCTCTGCATCTAAGGAGAGCATCATATGGTCTTTGTTTTTACTTCTATTTGTGTGGTCGAATAATTTTATAGATTTGTTTATGTTGAACCATCCCTGCCTCTCTGGGATTGAGCTGACTTGAGCTAAATTTTAAAGGCTCTAAAAAAGCTAACCGTATGTTGTGTTGGGCAAATTTAATCCCTTGCATGAGAGATCATGTCCCCATCTGGGGATTTAATGCAAGGGATTAATATGTGTTTCACAGCTTTACAAAGTATGGGTTCAAAAGTGGGCTTTATTTTGCAAAAGGAAAACTGAGAGGCTAGGTTGGCAAAATAGAATGTTACATGATCCTTAAGCTTTAAGATAAAATTCACGTTTTTCTTTTTATCTGCATACCACAAAATTCACTCATTTAAAGTATACAATTCAAAGTTTTTAATATATTCACATGTATATGCCACCATCACCACAGTTAATTTTAGAATACGTCATCACCTAAAAAAGAAACCTTATACCATTTACCCATCATCCCTTGATCTCCCTCTCACCACAGTGCTAAGCAACTACTAGTCACTTTATGTCTCCATTATTTCCCCTATCTGTACTTTTAATATATATGGAATCTTACAATATGTGTTTTATTTTTGACTGACTTCTATCACTAAGTATAGTGTTTCAAGATTCATCCCTGTTTTGAGATGTATCAGTACTTCGTTCTCTTCATTGCTGGATGGTATTCCTTGGATGGATAGATAGCATTTCATTTATCTATTCATTAGTTTATGAACATTTGGAATATTTCCACCTATTGAATATTATAAATAGTGTAGCTATAAATATTTATGTAAAAATTTATGTGGACATAAGTTTTTATTTCCCTTATATACCTGCACAGGAGAGGAATTGCTGGGTCATATGATAATTCTATGTTTAATCATTTGATGAGCTACCATCCTGCTTTCCAAAGTGGTCACACCACTTGGCATTCCCACCAACAGTGTATGAGAACTGCCATTTCTGTCTATACTCACACTTGTTATTATCTGTTTTTTTGTTGTTGTTCATGGTGGTGGTATTTTCCTTTGTATTTTTTGTTTTGCATTGCTGTTGTCATCCCAGTGGATATAAAGTGGGTATTTCTTAGTGTTTTTCCTTAGCATTTCCTGGATGAATAATAGTGATGAGCATTAATTTATGTGAGAATTGGCCAGTAATGTATCTTCCTTCAAGAAAAGTCTTTTCAGATCCTTCCTCAGTTTTTCTTAATTGGGTTGCTTGTCTTTGTACTATCGAATTATATAAGGGTTATTTATATGTTCTAGGTACATGTCCCTTATTAGATGTGTGATTTGCAAATATTTTCTCCTATTTCCTGAGTAGTATTTTCACTTCCTGATAGTGTCCTTTGAAGAACATGTTTTTTTAATTTTTATTTTTTCTTCCTTTTGTTGCTTATACTTTGGGTGTCATATTTAAGAATCCATTCCCAGCTCCAAGGTGATAAAGATTTACTCCTATTTGTCTTGTATGCATTTTATAGTTTTAGCTATTCTATTTAGATTTTTATCCACTTTGACTTCCAATTTTTATATTTTGGGAGATAAGAACAAATTCATTTTTTTAATTTTTTTTTTTTTTATTAAAAGGTGACGTACATTGCCCTTGCCCCCCTCTCTGCTCCAGTCAGAGCCTCAGGCTGGACCATCCCCCAGATGGTGCACATCGCACTCATTATGCATGTATATACCCATCCCCTCCTCCCCGCTCCCGTCTGCCTGACACCCAATAAATGTTGTTCCTGTGTGTCCACTTAGGTGTTTATCAGCTAATACCAATTGGCTGGTGAGTACATGTGGTGCCTGTCCATCCATTCTTGGGATATTTCACTTAGTAGAATGGATTTCAGCTCCATCCAGGAAAATACAAGAGGTGCTATATCACTATTGAGTAGCTTGTCTCTTAAAGAATTTATTGCCATCATATAAGCAAACAATTTTATGAGGGGAATAGACTGATTTGCTTTTGAGATAGAATTTTTCTCTTATAATAGAAAACCAAGAAAGTACAGTGTATTATATTTCAAAATATAATTCTTTGAATTTTCAAAAGTAAAAACATGGTAGCTTAAGAATGATGATTTGTTTTATTGGCCAGTCGATGCAAGAAATGAAAATGAAACTATTGCTTATGAAAAGAATATAGAATAGAAGAATATTGGACAAGGAGTCAAGAATACTGGGATAACTGCAATGAATTAAACATTGACTTTAGTATTTCACCTTAAAATAGGGAATTGGATTAATTTAATGGCCCTTTCTAGTTCTGACATTTTAGGATTTAGATAATCAATCAAATTATTCTGCATTTAATTTTTCTTAACATCACTGTGGTGGTATTAGTTGGTGAAGATTTATTGACCACATAAGATTGGGTGCTGTTGCAGATTCCAGAAAAAGTAGAAGGTGTAGTCTTGTCATGCAGCCTACAGCATAGCCAGAGAGCTAAGATGATCATTGGTAGAATTACAGAATATTGCAAATAAAAATGAAATTCCAGAATAAGTATCATGAGCATGTTACAAAACAGTGATTTTTTCAAAGGGGCATTCCTAGTTAGTAGGATGAGAGTATATTTTGAAATGTTTTTCCCATTCTTGTCCTTTCTCCTATGCGGACAGTGACATGAACTGATATTCTAAAAGTTTATCTGTGACTGTTAAGACACAAATGGTTGGACCGGGCGTGGTGGCTCACGCCTGTAATCCTAGCACCTGGGAGGCCTAGCACCTCGGCCGAGGCTGAGGCGGGCAGATCGCTCAAGGTCAAGAGTTTGAAACCAGCCTGAGCGAGAGTGAGACCCCATCTCTATTAAAAAAAAATAGAAAGAAATTAATTGGCCAACTAAAAATATATATAGAAAAATTAGCCTGGCATGGTGGCACACACCTGTAGTCCCAGCTATTGGGGAGGCTGAGGCAGAAGGATTGCTTGAGCCCAGGAGTTTGAGGTTGCTGTGAACTAGGCTGACGCCACAGCACTCTAGCCCAGGCAACAGAGTGAGACTGTTGTCTCAAAAAAAAAAAAAAAAAACAAATGATCATCATCAAATTATGAAAATGTTATATATACACAGAAATATGTACATATATACAAAACAGCTATTAATATCTCTGGTGTAATTAGCTTTATTAATTTTTTTTATTCCTGTCATGGTACAGTGTGCTCAATTTTTGCCTCTGGTTCTTAAGTATAGGAATACGAGCCCTATTAGCGTCTAAGACTTTGAAAAGGCCAGAAGAGAGAGGAGATTAATTTCATAACTGGGCCAAAACTGAAATGATCATGTAAGCCTCACCATCTTAGTTGTGTCTAGCATCCTTTGTTATAACCTTAGAGTCTTTCATATCTACTAAACAGACACACCAGCACCAGGATTCAGAGTGTTGATGGGCTGATTCTAACCCCTGTAAAACACCAGATGATGAAGAAATTTTGTTTATGCTATTTTGGATCCAGTGTTTATCTTACTGAGCCTACTTCTCAACACATAGAAGAGTCTAAATATAAAGTTCATTTTGTGTTGCATTTCAAGTACTAGTAGCTATAAAAATATAATTCACGGTATGGTTATAGTACCATTTCTCTTTGGGCTAGGGACTTTTATTAAGTTAAATTTTATTCTGCTTGAATATATGAAAAATTTGTTGCTACTTAAGCCAGTGGACAAAAATGGGAGGCTCTAATTCTTTGAAAAAAACTTCTTTCTGATTTCAAAAATAATAGTATAAATTATTATGGAAATTTAAAAAATTTTTTTAAGCTCAAAAGAAAAAAATGAAAATTATGACTAATTCTACCACCCAGATATAACCACAGTTAACTGTGTATTCTTTTAGACTTAAAATGTCTAATTTGCAAACTGTGATTTTACTACATAGTCAATCTTGTCATTTGCCTTTTTCACCTAAAAATGCATGATATTTCTTCATTTCCTTAAGTATTCTTCAGGAGCATGACTTTTACTAGCTGCTTAATAATCATCACCTGGATCTGCATTGTCATTTGTGTTGCTAATGCCCTCTTGTGGTTGATACCTCGGTACTGAATCACTGAGAACAGTTTCCTTTCATGTGGTCTCTGTTCTTTAGTTATCACGTTTCAGATTTAAGTATTTTAATCCAGGTAGAAAAGCTTTGTTTTTCGGTGGTACTATTTAATATTCATTATGGAGAGCAAACTATACAGTCCAACAAATGCTTTAATGTTTTAAAAAAGTAAATGCACATACACCATTCATCAGTTATTCTGCCATTGCTTAATGGCAGCTTAACAGTGCCTGGAAAGGGGGCTCTCTTTGGACAGGTGTTAGGGGCCGATGTTATTTATACTGATCAGCAAAAACTTCAACAAAGATTTCTGCTCCTGAGACTACAGTGCTTAATTTCTTTTTACCTTACTCTCCTTTGGCATCTTCTGCTTTTAGAAATTTCTCTATAAAAATGAAGTTTGTTGGGAATTTTAAAGCAAAGCCATATTTTACCTTACCTTGCAAAAGAATATGTATGTGGGGGAGTTTGAATTGTAGAGATTATTCTAAGAGAAAAATATTCATTGTCTCGAATTCCTGAGCTCAAACAATCTACCCGCCTTGGCCTCCCAGAGTGGTAGGATTACAGGTGTGAGCCACTGCGCCCGGCCTCCTTGGCATTCTTGTTACTTTTCCTAAATAAATTTTGTTGCTTGCTTTTAAATAGATTATATAATTATATAATTGAAATTTGTAAAATAATTTTTGATTCCCTTTTGCTTTTTCTCAAAAAAAAAAAGAGGCAAAGGCTTATTTTCTAGGAGGTAGACAAAATTTTGTTTATGGTATTATTCATTGCAGTTAACCTTATATTTCTTGTTGTGGAAGAGCTGAGATCAGTGAGAAGTAAATAGTAGTATTTTGCTTTGGGAGAATAGTCTTTTTTTTTCAATTAAACATGCAAGTACCTCATTATACTAACTCATGTAAATGTAAATTTTTTCCAAGTTACTTCTCTCAGTTGTTGGAGGAACATGGTCCTTTGGATATGAGTAACAAGATGTTCTCTGAAGAATATGAGTTTTTCCCAGAAGAAACACGACAGATACTAGAAAAAGCAGGAGGTTTAAAATCTTTTCTCCTGGGATGTCCTCGTTTTGTTGTGATTGACAACTGTATTGCATTGAAGAAAGTTGCATTACGGCTCAAGAAAAAAAGAAAGAAGAAAAACATTAAAACAAAAGTAGAAGAAATTTCAAAAACAGGAGAGTATTTACGAGCTAAACTACCACTGAATCCAGCTGCTAGGGAATTTAAACCAGATGTAAAGTCCAAACCAGTGTCTGATTTATCTTCAGCATCAGCTTCTGAAGATGTGAAGCCCAAACCTGTGCCTGCTAATTCTCCCAAACCAGCTTGTGAAGACACGAAGCCCAGATTGGTAGCTGATGATTCTTCTACACCAGTTTTTGAGGATGGGAAATCCAAAGAGGTCTCTGCTAATTCTCCCAAACCAGTCTCTGAGGATGCAAATCACAAGCTCATTTCTTCTGATTCTCTTACAATAGTTACTGAGGATGTGAAACTAACCTATTGGACTCAATCCCATTTGGTCACAGGATTCTGTACGTACGTTCCTTTTCAGAGATTTGATATCACCCAGACAACTCCAACGTACATAAACATGTTACCAAGTTTGCCCCAGTACGCCAGCCTATACGCACCTTTGGCCAACATTTCAGAATATCAGCTGCAAAGATCAATACCAGTGGCGCCATCTTTTGTAGCCGATGACAGAGCAGATAACAATGCTGCTGCATATATTGAGGGGCATCATTTGAGTGCTGAGAATGCCACTGGCAACCAGATTGCTTCTGGAACACAGATGCCTGAGGACTCTCTGGGAACATCTGTAAAGTCACCGTGCAGCACAGGTGATGCGGATGCAGTCCTGAGTGAGTCTCACATAAATGATGGGCACTGTGGAAATTCTGACAACGAATGTGAAGTAAATGCGGAAAGTACCAATGCAGTAACAAATATTCCACGTACACAGATGGTCGGTGTACAGGTAAGACTTAAATAGAAAAAGTCTCCTTCATCCTGAAGTTAAATTTTCCTTTTCATTTTATATTGCCATTATATTTACTAAAATCCTTAAAATTGATTGGCTTTATACTGGTTACTGAAGCTTTTGCCTGAAAATATTTTAAAAATATGAAACTTTTTGTGAGGTGTGCCAGATAAGCTTGTCTGAAAGAGTTTGAGTCCAATAAGTAATGCCCTTCTTCCCTTCTCAGTCTACATAAGTTGAAAAGTAAGATAAAGGAGTCAGCAGATGGAGCCAGAACATCACCTTAGTAATTAATAAAGGTACAGTGGGAGGATGTGGCTATTTCTGTAGAACAGTACATGTGCTAACAGTGAAGCCCACATCACCCTGCCTTACCGGCCAGTTACAGGAGGGTCAGGCTAGGAGGCCCCCTTGCTTGGGGTGCCCGCACCATGGGAGTTACTGCATGGAGAAGGAAGGGAAAATGTGCTGGCAGCTCTGCAAAGAGAAAGAAAGGGAAGAGTCTGGGCTCCACGTGCCCAGCTTCTCCTGCCAAACCAGGGGAGGAATGAGGGTGTTAAAAAGAGATAACCAGATACAGAGAAACAAGAGGAATGTGTGTTAAGAGTTCTTTCCTAACAAGCATGAGACTAAATTGAGGTTCTTCTATAGTTGCCTTTAATAGGGTGTGAATTCATTAGATCCTTATTAAATTGCTCCAATCCTCATTATGTTTTCTAGTTTCTTGGAAGCTTTAAAAAAAAATGTTAAGAGTAATGAACCAAATCATTTTCAGTTATACTAATGGTAAATAACTTTCCTAATATAAATATTTATAGAAGGCATGGAATATAATCTAAATTGGGGGAAAAAAGCCTGGACAAAATTATGAACATTCTTCAAAATGTTATTACATGATGGATTTATTTTACTAGAACAATTGAGATAAATTGAGTTTAAATGTTTGCTTTGCTCCATAGGTTTCTTGGAACATAACATACCAGGAAGTCAATACTGAGCCATATGATCCTTTTGAGGCACAACATGTGAGTCAAATTTTATTAAACTGTTTAAAAGATTAATTTTCATTAATGTGTTTAGATGAGATGATGAACTGGAACCATTTTGGAACCAGCTAATTCCATACAAAGTTACCATGGAATAAGTTTAAGAATATAACCAAAAAATTATTGTTTTGTTTTCATTGTTGAAATTTGAAAAGGGGAGACAAAGGAAAAGGTAAGTTAATTTCTCTAGCATATTTATTTCAAAGTGTAATGGCTTTATTGGCTTTAACTGGTATAATGAGCATGTAATAATTTATAAGTAAGTGTATTCATATGAATAACACAGAAAGGTATTATAAATGTCTTTGCTGCTATAAGGATGATTCAATTAGAAAATCTATTAATATAGTTTACTTTGTTAATATATCATAAGAGAAAAATTATCTGATCATCTCTATAGTTGCTGAAAAGGTATTGGATAAAATTCAAGTCCCTGTCTTGACCAAAACTGGTAAGAAAATGAGAATTAATGATTATTTCTCAACATGCTACTATCTTTCTCAAGCCAAAAGCTATCATCTTTCATTAATGGCAAAACATCACCATTAATACTTATTATTATCCTAGAGATATTAACTGACAAAATTCTATACAAAACAGAAGTAAGATGGAAAAGAGAAGGTATAAGTATCATTATTTACAGAGGCTAAGATTGTGTGCTGGGAAAATTCAAACCTATACCAAAAAGTTAAAAGAATTTGAAAAGATGTTTGGATACAAACTAATACCTTTCCATATACAAACAACAGCCCGTTAGAGTATATTAGAACCAAAAAACCCAAAAGTATATGAGAAGAAAATATTCCATTTTCAATAGGAACAAAAAGATAGAATACTTAAATCTGTATAAAGAAACTTTACATGTAGCTGGCAAATTTGTGCTGGCAGTTGGCAGGGGGCTTCAGTTACTTGCGTTCTGGACCTCCACATAGCACTGCTTGAGTGTCCTCCGGGGGCCTGGTTTCCCCAGAGCGAGTGATCCAAGGCAGAAGCAGCAATGACTTTTATGACTTGCTTCAGGAAGTCATGCTCCATCATTTCTGCTGTGCTCTCTTGGTCACACGGACCAACCCACCAACCCTGATACATGGGAGGAAAGGTCTATACAAGGATGTGAATATCAAGAGGCTAGGAACTTGAAAGCTATCTTAGAGGCTGGTTACTCCACAGGATTTATTTGTAACTAGACAAATTGATTTTAAACTTCACATGGAAAAGTGAACAACAGGAATGGCCAGGGAAAAGATAAGAAAAGGAGTTGTATAACTACATAGCAAAACACAATATAAATCTATATTATCATATACATAGACCATTAAAATAAGAGTCCAATGGAATAGAAGAATATAGAAATTTAAGGTATAATAAAGATGATAAATCATCAGTGAGCAAAAAGTAAATTACTAAATACATGGTTTTATGAGAAATAGGTTGCCATCTAGAAAAAATTAATTTGGGTATCTACCTCTCATTCCTTATACCAAAATAAGTTCCAGGAAGATCAAAGATTTAAATATATAAAATGGACCCATAAAAGTACGCAGGAAAAAAAAGGAAAATCTTTTCATAAGATTAATAAACAGCATGGCAAAAAAGTATGTTTATGTACATATACACATATATAATGTGTATATTCATTTGCATAGCATATATATTTATAAGAACAAATATACACATGTTATCAAAACACATGACAAACTAGGACATTATTTGTAGCATAGGACAGATAACTATTAACAATTTCCTTAACATATAAAGTTTCTATAAATCAATAAGGAAAAGATTAACAACCTGTCGCAAAATGGGAGTGGATGTGAACAGACAACCACAATAAAAACAACATAGATGATTTTTAAACATATAAAAAGATGCCTAACCCCACTTGAGATAAGAAAAACAGTCATTTACATGTTCCTGAAATGTACATGCATATTACTGGGGAAGGCAGTTTGGAATTGATCTGCCCTCATATGTGTTTTGAGACCAGTGAGCAAAGATATTTTTATATTTGTTTCATCTATATTTGTATCAGCAAAACATTGAATATAATCTAAACATCTATCAATTGTAGACTAGTTAAATTATGGTATATCTGTATAATGAAATATTATGCTATTATTTAAAAATGAAGTTCTATAATTACTGATAAGGAATAAATCACAAGATGAAAGGTACAGTTAAGTAGGAAGAAATAAGGTTAGGACTTTGTGTTTCCTGCTGCTATTTGTACAAATATCTTTATAGCTTTTGATAATTACAAAAATAATATAAAGTTCTGAAATTTTTTTAAATTGAATAATACTGAAAATTATGAAAGAGGAATTGAAAATCATCTTTCCTGTCACTCATGTTAATATTTTTATGTGCAGCCTTCCAGGCCTTATTTGAACATTTACATATAACTAAGCAGTATCTTTTAAAAGATGGGATCATGCCATATATGTTGTCTTTGAAATTTGCAGTCTTCAATTAATATATTATGGACTTTTTTCCACATCAGTAAATACAGATTTATAGCATCATTTTAAATGGATGTTGTTATCCCATTGTACAAATGTATAATAATTTGATTTCTTATTGTTGAACATTTAGATTGTGTCAGCTTCTCATGCTTACACACAGTGCTGTAGTGAACACTTTTGCCTCTGTGTGATGAGTATATGCCAAGTAAAATAATGGGTGTTGACGTCTTTTGCCATAATTAGCTTTAAGCCAGGTGGGTTCTGTTGTTTGAGTGGTTTTGACCCTCAAATATTCCATCAGTGATGGGAACATTCACAAATGCTTTCTTAAATAAGCTCTTATTTCAGGCCTTTGAAGCTAGTATAGCTGGTTGCTAGTTTCTCAACCAGTGAGGCTTGCACTTGAATCCCAGCATTGCTGCTTTCTTCTGGGGCTTTGAGAAGTTGCTTCACATCCCTAAGCTTTGGTTTACTGACCCAAAAAAGGAGAAAATAATATATTTCTTGCAGAAGTGTGGTGAAGTTTAAATGTAATAACATAGACATGGCATTTTAACTTCCTATCTATCTCTGTTGCTGATTTGGGGCATACAGATTAATTCATAATACCAAGTTGCTATTCATCGTGATCCTTTGCTGAACTGAGAATGAATATAGAGGTAACTAAGATCTTAAACCATACAGTCTTACTTCTGGATCATAGTACAGTTGACCATTTAATTTATTATTTAAACATGGACTCTGTTCATAGTACTAAACTTTCAGTCTGGGCAGACATAAGTTGAGATTCTCCAAGGCAAACTGACATGTATGGTCACCCTAGCCATAGTTCACAGTTCTCTATCTGATGATTCACAGAATTTCACATAGTTGATTCCTTGCCTTTTTATACTTTGAGGATGCTAAGGTGTTGGGGGAAGGTACAGGGGATGTTGAAGGTGGACCAGATTTAGGCCTGGGATAGATTTCCAAAGCCTGGCTGCTACAGGGAGGGCAGTCACCTACAACTGGGAGAAGTTGCCAGCATCAAACAGATACTCTTTCAGACACAAATGTGTGGTTGCTGCCAGGCTTAGCAGTATGAAAGCTTTCAAAAAATACTTACATAATAACATTTTTTGTTCACTAACATTTCATAATACAGACTGGTCTCTGGTTGCTTTCTTTTTTTTAAGTTGGTCTAAGAAACAGATAATTGAAAATAATTCATTGATAATATTTTAACTGTCTTTTCGAAATAACCAGCAACTATTTATTAATATTTGAAACACTTAAAAGTAGGGCCAAAATTAATATATCCTGTTCATATCTAAAATATGCATAATCAGCTTTTTAAACCTAATAAATAGTTCTTGGTGTTAATTATGAAGAGTGACATTTACCTCAGCCTATTGATCTAATACTGAATCCTTCCAAAACAAATATTCAGAGCTAATTATAGTACAGATTGGAAAGTTTCATTATGAATTCCAGTATGAATGATTATAAAATAGCTGGCTTTGCTAAACAATATTTAGGAGTTTTGAATTCCTGAATTATTGTGACATTTCCCTTGTAAATTTTCACCTGCCTTTTATTCTCCTTTGTTTATTTTGAGAGAGTTCAGAACAAGATCATAAATAGGCATTTTTAACTATTTTGAATAGATAATTTCAAAATTTACTTTTAGGGGGAAATCACACAGATTGAGAAGGAGTACCAAGTATTACAAGAGCAGCTTAAAGAAGCATGTGAAAATTATGAGCAGATAAAACTTAAGAGCTCGGAAGAGACCAGGGACCTGGAAGAAAAGTTGAAAAGGAACTTAGAAGAAAACAAGGTACTCCTATCTCAAACCTCTCTTTAATTGCATGTGGTGTAGTTAGGAGACTATAACCGGGCTTCTGGGGCTTCAGTTAGCTAAACATCTGCATTGTTGGCTAAACAAAGGATTCTTCCACAAAATTACCTGCTTCAAATGTCTCTAAGACATATTAAAATGAATGTTTCTTGCAGTGTTTTAGAACCTCTACAAGTTGCTGTATGAGAAAAGGGCTGTAAATCTAGGTTTTCATTTATGTATAATTCAGTGTGCTTGGTTAACTAAAACTTTACTTTGTGGTGACTGAATTCTCAGGTAAATTCTCATTTATATTGAGAGACAGCATAGCTTGAGAGGTTCAGAGTATGCCCCTGGGGACTGGCCAGGTTCAGATCCAGGCTTGGTTTTGTACTAGTTCTAATCTCCGGCAGGCTACTTAACTTTTTCTGTGATTTAGTTCCTTATCTGGAAAATTTGGGTAACGATAGCTCCCATTTCAGGGGATTAAATTAATACTTGTGAAGTACTTAAAACTGCCTGGTACATAGTAAGGACCATCAGTATTGGTTGCCA
Organism: Lepilemur ruficaudatus; assembly: GCA_963574885.1. Classification (NCBI taxonomy): domain Eukaryota; kingdom Metazoa; phylum Chordata; class Mammalia; order Primates; family Lepilemuridae; genus Lepilemur; species Lepilemur ruficaudatus. The sequence goes on along the minus strand of CAUYRT010025530.1, from coordinate 18,757 downwards.
CTGTTACTACTGCTATTGTTGCCATCATCTTTTCTTACTCCTAAGAAAGTGTAAGAGTAACGCGTGCAGCCTTCGCCATATCAGAACTGTGAAGTTACCCGGAGTGTCTGGTCTGACTCTGCTGACCTTGAATTCTGTTAACTAAGGTGGATCATCAGGCACACGTAGGCTGGGGGCAGGATTCCAATTAGCGGCAAGGCTAGATTGAATTGGTGGGAGAATGGAATTATAGTAGATGTGAGGAAATCATGGTGTGTTTAACTTTAAAAGCTACCATCTTCTGTTCAGGGAGGTAACAAAGGGATATTAATCCATTTAAGAAAGGAAGGATTTGTTCCAGAAGTCTGGATCGGTAGCTGGGTAACATGTTAAAATAGAAGAAAATTAGCTTAGCGGGTGGGACCTTAATCAGGAAAGTCGTTTACTGAGATATACCCAGAAGAAAAGGGGCAGTTTGTAAAGGTAACTGTCATAACATTCCCCAGGACCTGTTCATACTCAGGATGAACCTGGGGAGATTCGAAGGGTAAGAATTAGATGGACCTGAGACTTTTGCTCAGTTGCCTGGTTCAGAGGAGGAAAATAAAGAACAAAAGTAAAACCCTACATGTTAATAGCAGAGTGACACATGGAACGCAAGTTTGAATAAGCTACTTAGGAGGTTTAACAAAGTAAAATATTTTTATAAACTTTGTATTACCGCGGGAAAATTCACTTTTAGTAAATCCATAGGCATTTAGGGAATGCCTATGGCTGCCTGTTTGAGTGACGAGGGCAGATTGGGGACATAGTCACTTGGCATTCGGTGAGTGAAGTTTATTTCTGGCAAAGGCTTGCCCAGCTTTATAATTGCTGGTCTGACCGGGTGCTGTATCTGTGCAGGTCATCAAGGCTCCTTTCTTTGTACACTTAGTCAAGAAGCATCTAGGAAACAGAGCCCCCTGAGGGGAGGGCTGTGAGAAAGCCAGATCTCCGGCTGAGGGGCCCTGGCTCTTGGGCTTCTTAACAGATTAAGGCTTCGGGTCTGCTGTCCTGTGGCCCTGACCAAGAGTAGTCAATCTCAAAAGGGCTATTATTTAGCTGCCCCCGCCCCCATCATAGGCCTGCTGGGTGATTAGACTTCCCGTATAAAGCGTGCACCTGTTTCCCACCAGGCTAAGTTGCCAGGCAGAGTCCCTTGGCTTGGCGTCCACACACGAGCACATGAGTGTTAGCCACGCTCATTTCTCCATTAATCACGATTGTGCTTATAGCTTGTGGAGAAATTTTTCATAAACATAAAAGGTGTGTGGCTTTGAGTGATCTTTGCCTTGGCCTTTGACTGTAAATCACTGAGGTTATGAGGTTTTACTTCACAGTTTTTTGATGCCACATTTGGATGTAGTTAGAAGATGCATGCCCTCGCCCCGCTACAGAGAACAGAAGAACTGGCAGTTAATCAGGTCTCAGCGCTCGGGCATTGGCGTCAGACTACCGGTGCCTCCCCCAGCCCCCACGCAATGGCTCTGCGACCTTCGACAATTCCTTCAGCTTCTTTGACCCCCAGTCTCCTCAGTAATGATGTCTTCTCTACTTCATAGCTTTGTGAAGCCTCACTGGGGGGCTGGAAAGAATGGGGATGGCCAGAGACGGTAACAGGACGCACGAAGGGATTGTCCCACCCACAGCACTGCTCATGCCCCTGTTGAGAAAAATCAGTGTTTTACGAAGCACTTTAAGAGTGCTTAGAATATATTAAGCATCAAAAAAAAAAAAAAAAAATTCTGAGCTAGCTATTATAGATAGCTGATGGGGTTTTATTATTATGAGCTAGGAATGCCTCGATTGATAATTTGGCCTGTTATCTCTTCTTTGCCAGAGAAAAATAGCTATTCTGAAGTTGTTTTTAATGTATCCTAACCTGTGACTGGCAGGTTATAACTGGTTGTGGTATTGTTCAAGGATATAGGTTCTTTTTTGTTTGAGATAAAATTCACATAAAATTTGCTATTTTAACCATTACATACAATTTAGTAGGTTTTTTTTGTATGTTCACATTATTGTGTAACCATTACGACCGTCTACTTCCAGAAAGCTTTCATCACCCCAAAAAAGAAAGCTCATACTCATTATTCAGTCACTCCCATCTGCTCAGGACATATGTTATTAAGATGCTTTAGTGAGACTTAGAGCTAAGATAGGTATTTAGTTGACATTGGCTCTTAAAACACTGTCAAATTATTTGGGCCAGAATAATTTACAGGGAAGAATTTTGGACCTTTGTGCTATTTCTATATTAGAACAGAATCTTGGCCCTTCCTGCATAAACTTTCTCAGCCTACGTCTGTGTAGAGGTGGAGATTCTCCTATTCAGTCATGGGTCCTTGCCAGGTCCGGCCTTTTTTCAGTCTAACATTTATGGAGCTCATATTATGTGCCATATTCAACTGTTAATTTTTACATGTATTTAATCTCAAAACAGTGCCAGTATATTAGTGTTTTAGTATAGTCCTCTAGTATTATCTCTGTTTTACTGGTGAGGAAATGCAGGTAGGAGCAGTTAATGGAACTTGCTCCAGGTCACACCAGATCTGAGTGGCAAAACAGGTTGTGAGCGTCAGACTCCAGATCCCTTGTATTTGTTCTCTTCAGAGAAGGTCACTTCCACAACCAGTTCAGTAACTGTTAAAAACATTTCCCAGCACTTTACAAGCAATGTAGGTGCCTCAGTTACTTACTGTCATAATGCTGATTTCACTGAGAAAAAGATCATCAGAAGGTATTTATAGTTATATCAATAAACTGTGCTTATAGAGAATACAGTTATGTATAACCTCTTTTTTTCTTTTCTCTTAATGTTTGCAAGAAAAGGATTCAGGAGATTATTCTCTTCCATGCAGTCAGAGACAAGCTTACGTAGCTGACCTGGTTAGCATTGTGAGGCAGCTGTGTCATTAAAGGGTGGTTAGTACAAACAGCAGGTGAACTCACGTAGCATTTTCACTGACTGACTTGTGTGTGTGTATATATGCACATGTGTTTGTGATACTTTGTGCTTTCTGATACCTGAACTCCTTCAGGTACTTGTTGCCAAGTAGGTTCTTATGCCCCAGCATACTCTTTTGGTTGCTGGCAATCTCCCAGCCAAAGGGCTAGATCTAAAGTGAGATCATTGGCTCAGAATAGAACCGTGGGATAGGCGAGAATCAAGGTTGGCTTGGCTGCCAGCAGCAAGGCGTGCAAATTGACATTGGTTTTGCTAGTTTAACTGAACCAGGTAGAATAAAGGATTTTGTAGGTAGGATGAACATGGTGGTCACCCCAGTCACAGTAAGACTTTACAAATTCAGAATCAGCAAGATTGTAGCAAAGAAAATGTGAGCAGACTGGTCCCCAGGCTAAAGGGAATGACGCTGAGCCTAGGAACAGTTGGCCTGCACATTTCAGAGCCACCAGCATCAACCTTACCCTTGATGTAAGACTTGGAAGTCTTAAAGGACCGTGACTAGTTAGCAAATCTGCCTCCCAGAAACACGGAAAACCTTGGTGTCAAAGGCTGAAGAGGAAGCAGTGGCCTCTAAGTTGATAGAGCTTTTGACTTGATGGCTATTATTTCCCACAAAATTCATGTAGGTTGACTTTAGGGTCCTTTATGAGGGAGAAGTCTCTGTGTTTCTGCAGCTGAGCCCTTGTCCTCAGTGACCTAGGCATATTCTAAGCCTAAGCAAGAAGTTCAGGTTCCACGGAACCTGATATGAAGTGAAAAATTAAAGGTTTCCCTAAAACAAATATGAAGTTAGGATTTCATTAAGCAGTCATTGACAGTAGTGGAATTTCAAATTGGAAAATAACCTGTTTCTTTTAGTTTATTTTAAATATTGCTTTGATTCTATAATTTACATTTAAATTATTAGAAAATTAACATGGAGAATATTTTACTTATAAATGACTGGTATTTATAAGCATGCCCCACCCAAGCCTCTTGCTTCCATTGAATAGATATTTAAGAAATGAGAAAACTTTTAGAGAATTTGTAGATTGAGAAGTTTCAAAAAGCAGCAGCTACATACGTAAGAAGCTGACAGATGGCTGGGTATCCCGTGGTGGTGTTCCTCACCCTCCCGGGGAAAGGTAAACTAGTGTTGGCCTCAGAAGAGGTTTTCATTTCTCTCTGTCACACTGCCTGAAGTTCTGGCAGGTTTTGCAACTCAAATACCTTTAATGACCAGAGGATCACATTTATGTTTATAAAAGCAAACAAAAACTATTAGACTTGCTAGCTAAAACATGTGTGCAGACTACTTCTAAATTAGAGGATCATTTAGGCTGAAGAGTGAAGTGTATGTACTCCTGGGCTCACTGAAGTGTAGTACCTTACTGTAATCAGGTGCACTTAGTGGGTAGGATGTGGCTGTGTGATGTGACTTCATATCCCAGGCTTGGCCGTGGGGCATAGCCTGCCACAGGTCGCCAGCTCTGGAGTGTCTGTTCCACTGAACTTGAGTCATTGTTTAAGCTATGACACTGTCACAATTCTAGTCCTTCAGGCTCTTTTTTTAAAAAAGTAAATCTTGCCGTTTATTTAAGTACTTTCTAACATGTTTTTAGATCTCAAAGACAGAATTAGATTGGTTCCTCCAAGACTTGGAAAGAGAAATTAAAAAGTGGCAACAGGAGAAAAAAGAAATCCAAGAAAGACTAAAAGCGCTGAAGAAGAAAATGAAAAAGGTTTCAAATGGCAGTGAAATGTAAGTAACAATTGAAAGGCAATAATTTTAACTGTTTTTTTGAATGTTGTCTGTCTTGGTTATTTTCACATTTTTGATGTTTAATTTCAAACTATATCAATTAAAATAAAAATTGGTAAGTACTGTTTTCAGTGTTTTTATCTCATTTTTAAAAGCATCAATTATCTCACCTAAAACTTTTTCTAAACTTAGCATGCTTTCAGATAAATTATGTAAAATTGGGAGCAGCATGAGACTGAGAATCCACCAAGAGCTGATTTCCTTCCAGTCAGAACATCATCCCTTACTGTGAATGTTACCTTTGACCCTCTTTCTTATTGGTAAAATGAGGGGCTGGTCTAGATCTAAGGTTCTTTCTATGAGATTCTGTGATGGTTATTTTATTTATAATTACTTTTATCCTGAATCTTTAAATTGAAATTTGGTCTTGCAGTGTGAAGGATTTGGTAGTACATACAGATCCTGGGCATAATTGTCAGGTGGGCCAAGTATGTTTTAGGATCCATCCCTAACCTCCCTCTGTTTTTGCACAGTGATATGTCATGTATTTCCTCGGCTTAATTGTTAACTACTGCTGTGTAACAAAACAGCCGAAACTCAGCAGCTTAACAGCCATTTTATTTGCTCATGATCCTGCAGTATGGGCCGAGTTCAGCTGGGCCACCCTTCTGCTGGTCTTGCCAATAGTCTCTTGTGTGGCTGAAGTTAGCTGGGGGTAGCTGGGGCTGGGCTCAGCTGGGATACTGGGATGGCTCTGCCTCACTTTCTCCACATAGCCTCTCCCTGTGACTCCTCTCCATGTGGTCTTTAGCACAGTAGCCTAACATCTTACGATGGCTGAGAACTCCCAAGGGTGCAAAAGTGGAAGCTGCCAGGCCTCATGAAGGTTTAGGCCCAGAACTGTCACAGCGTCATTTCTGCCACATTTTGTTGCTTAAAACAAGTTGTAGGCTCAGTCTAGATTCAAGGGCATGAATAATGGGGGGAAACGTGGTTCACTGGGGGCTGTGCTACATACTCACCTTTCAAGGGCGTTTGTGTTTTTTTCCATGTTCTAAGCTATATGATAGATGACTTTCATTATGAGTCTTCATAGCATTACATTTGGGCAATTTTTAGGCAGTCCTTAGATGAAGGAGGAAATAGAAAACAACAGCCTTAAAATTTTCACTCCGTTTCATGTCATTTTGTTTATGTTCATTAGAACAAATTTATGGAAACAGTAATATCTGTAAAGCCCTTAATATTTGAGCATGTCCAGTATTAATCATTTTAAGTTATTAAAAATGCAGAAATATTTATATTTAATATATATTTTTTATGTTCAGTTTAGATATACTATCAAACTAGACAAGATAACTAGAGGCTGTTAATAAGAAAATTTTTTTCTGTACTAGTGTAAAAGGTAACCATTTCTGCTGAAGAGTAAGCTTATTGAGTTTTTTTCATTTTATTAATATATTTCTTTGCCTTTTCTGTCACAATTTAAACATAAGCTATATGCTTCTGTAAGCTTTTTGCATGTTCCAAATAAATGCTTTAAAGCTAAATTTTTATATTTATATCTTTGAGTAAAATCTTCCAACTGTTGTCATCTCTTTCTTAGAGAAGCACAAAGAATATGAGGAATGATTTCTCTGATGTTTCTATGCTTTTGATCACACTTTAGTATTTATTAAGAAATGACTAGGGCAGGCTTGGTGCACTGACATAAACCAGAGGTGACTATGAAAGAAGGCAGGGACTCCATGAGAGAGCTGGCCCAGTATCGAGTATTTGGAATAGGGAGAAAGTATTTTACAAAAGAAGTTAAATGACAGTTAAACTTCCTTTTATTGGAAACTTGGGGATTTTAGCAAGTGGAGATGACAGAAAAGGTGTCTCAGGATAGCATGAAAGAAGAGGCAGAACTTGCCTTGTGCAGGACATTGCCGAAGAATCAGAGATTCACGCCCTTTGTTTTGAAAGGCTATCAGTGTGTGTGTGTGCACGCACATGCATGTATTTTAATTTGATTTTAAGTTCTATTTTAAAGAGTAGAAGGCTATTTTCATTTTGATTGAGAATCCATGTATTCTCAGTTTGAATGAGAACCATGAATGACGCTGATGATGATGCCACAGTACCTGTGCTCTCTGTCTCCTGTTGAAACGATTTGAGTTGCACTCTTGGACTGAGATAGGGTGATCTACCTGTAAGCATATGACTTAAGAGTGAAGAAAAAGGTGATCTGTCCTCCATATGTAAAAGGAAAATGACCTCAAATTCTTTGCCTGTTTAGAAGACACTAGAAATGAAACAAAATGTAAAAACGAAAAATTCAAGAAATATTTATATAGATGTGGGTGGAATTTACTGTGTGGGATTGTGTTAAAAAAAAAAAACAACTGAAAATTAATTAAACTTTGGTGATTATGCTTTTATAGGTATACCCAGCAAAACGATGGACAGGATAAGGAACATGAATTACATCTGGATCAGTGTCTTGAAATCAGGCAAATTAAATTTTCTTTTATATCTTCTTACATTTTTAATACCAGAGGCACAAGCACACTAGACTTTTAAACGTAGTCTGTTTCTTTTAAATAGTTATCTTTCTATTTTCTTTATTTCTATCATTTCTAATGCATTTTTAAAATTAGTATTTAAATAAATATATTCTTGGAATATCTTTAAGTATTTTTATTTTACAAGGTTTTTGCATGTATTTCCCATTGTCAGTATAAAATATCCTGAATTTATTGTTGTTGATTACTCCTTCATTTAATTACCTTGAGACTAAAAATTTGTTTTAAAAACGTGTTATTTGAAATGTTATTCTCAACTACAGACTGGTGGTTTGTTGTTCTTTTCTATGATTGTAGGTTCATAAGAGAATTTTTATTATGAATCTATATAAAGTTTCCTTCTATTACTAACACGTACTAACGGAAACAGCGCGTTTTCGCATACCGCTAACCAGTGTGTTCAGTAGCAGGCGGTCGTATGCTGCTCTTCTAACTGAACATCGTTCCGGGTGCACACTGCCATTTCCTTCCAAGTCGCCGCCTTCTCTTCGAATGTTTACTTTTGTTTCTACTTTTTAGCTGTTACCAAAGGATGGCCACGAACAATTTTGTGTAGATCACTGTTCCCCTTTGTGCTATTTCCTTATGAAATATGTCAAAATAGAACTTCTGGTTCACAGGATGGAGGGATGTTTTATAAAGCTTATTAGTATTCATAAGCCAGGTTGTCCTCCACCTACCCTCGTGAAGATGGTGAACGGGCCACAGCGCCCTCCCGTTTCTCAGCGTTCCCATCAGATTCTCACTGTTAATTTCATATCTTCCTGTGATCATTTGTAAAGCACAGAGAGCACACGCGAATCTGTGTATTGTGTAGTAAAATAGGAGGCAAGAAGTTACTCTAGGAGATGTTGTACACATATTTTTGTGCATGATTTCAAAGCTAACCTTGCCTGAAGCCTTTGTAATCTCATTGGTTAAATTTTATTCCAAGAAGTTTTTTTTTTCTTTAATATTTGCAGTGATACATTTACAAATGAGAAAATGAAAATAGAAGAGTGTATAAAGAAAGGGAAAGAGCATTATGAAGAGAGTCATCAAAGAGCTGTGGATGCAGAGGTGAGTCCATGACACTTGGTGACTGATGGCAGTGGCGTTTGTCATTTGTTTTTGTGTTTCTTTAATTATATATGAGAGTGTAACACACATTACTGAAAAGTGTGGAGGGTCAGGGATATCCCATCACCCATAATACTGCCTCCCTAAAACCACTCTTTTTCTTTGCCTATAGCTGTGTAATTTTTTACCCTGATGCTTATGTTGTTACATAGATGTACTCACAGGGTACACCAAATTTTGTAACCTGCTTTCCTTATTTAACATTATAATTCAATCATTTCCTGTACTGTATGTACACTTTTGAATAGCTTCATCATATTTAATCAAGTGATGTGCCATGAAGTAGCCAACAATAAACATATCTGCCAATACTTGGAAAGTAACTTAAAAATAATCTTACTAAAAATTTATTCCTCCCTCTCCCCAGAAGAATATATACCAATGTCAGTATAATACTTGAGAAACTACTGAGACAAATATCAAAACAATGACATCTGGCTATATTTTATTTAGTTTCTGAAACATGGTTGTCTTTTTTTTCTAACTGAGCAACAAATGATATTTATTGGTATATGTGTCTATGATTATACTGGGAAAATAAGAAAAGGCTTAGTTTACGAGATCTGCAAACGTTAGGCTTTTCAATTAGGAATTGACTATACAGCTGCTTCTAAGAAAAGGAAGGGAAAAAGAGCCAAAGTATGAATACTCCTACTCCTTCATCTGTATTCCTGAGCTTGTTTAGTTCACTCTTACCACCATTTGATAAGCAGGTTTGCCTCATGGGCCCTGTCAAGGTTATGGACACCTGGATTAAGAGGCATCATCACAAGGATCATGTGCATTTAATGGATTGCTTGGATTATTAGGCCATTCTACATTTCCTGCAGTGATTCTTTAAAAAAAAAATGGCCAGTTGGCTTGTGGGGAAGCCAGAGAGACTAAAACATTAAAAGCATGCCCCAGAGGCTTTTGATGTCCCCCTGAGAATAACCTCTCTGAGGCTTTCCGATTGCAAGGGAGGCAGCCCCCAGGGTTATTCTGCTGGCCCCTGTCCCTCTATTCACCCTGGGCAGGACCAAAGATAGCACACATTGGTGTATACACGCAGTAAACCTGGCTTTGTACTTGTATGTGGCTCAAGCAGAAAGCCATGTGCACAGTTTCATACCTGCAGAAGGATTGGGTAACGTCCATAATTATAATGTTATTTTGTTCTCTTTTCAAATCTCAGTTTGAATTTGTGTTCAACCTGGGTTAAATTACAGCGTAATCAAGTTCTGGTGGTTGTGTCATCATACTTCATTTAAGGAGAAATTGGAATGTGGTTTAGAATGTTTAAATTTGAACCCTTAAAATAATTTCAGGTTTTCATTTGTAAAATACTTAAACGTCCTCTAATCTACTGGCAGATATCTGTGCTTGAAAACTGGAAGGAGAGTGAAGTGTATAAGCTACAGATCATGGAGTCACAAGCAGAAGCCTATCTGAAGAACCTGGGGCTAATGAGGTAGTGTGGCCTCACAAGTATTTATCCCAGCGTGTCATTCAGGGAATAAAGCTAGAGCCCTTGCAGAAAAATATTTTTTATATTAGGACCATTTTATTTTTAATAGTACATGTTCATTCTAGAAAAGTCAAAACATATAAACAAAAATGAGAAATGGAGATATAACTAGTTAATATTTTGGAATACATTAAGTATTTGAAAAATGAAAATTTACGTCTTTTTTCACTCAATAGTATGTAGAAAACTTACTTTCATATTGATAATTACATGTCTCCCACCTAATTTTGTAAGATTGAATCGTATTCTAGCATGTAAACATATGATTTATCAAACACCACTGTGGTGGGATAGTTAAGTTTTTTGTAAATTTTGTTGGTAATAGGCCGCACTGCAGTGAGCATCCTTATAGTTAAATCTTTAGGCACATTATTAGTCATTTCCAAGCAACACATTCCTGGAAGGAAGATCACATTTTCAAGGCTTTTTAAATTTTTTGCCAAATTGCTTTTCATAACAGTTATTATTTAACAGCCTTTGTGATAGAGTATGGGAATATCACTACAAAGTATGTTAAATTTTTTCAGCTCTCCATATAATCTTTATCTGTTTTTGTTTGTTTTGCTTCGTTAAAATAAAATTAGCCTGGGAGTCCTAGAGGGTCTTCACCCTAGCATTTAGCACTTCCCTGTGCAGGTTTTCACATAGGGGATTACTTCCCATCTGGTCCTTTTATCATGTTTCATACACAAGTTTTTCATCCTTCCTGGTTCTTGCTTTTTGATTCAAATTTTAAACCCTCAGAATTGAACCAAAGAGTGTGTGGATCATGGAAAAATAGTTTTAGTGTAGAGTTCCGTATTTCTTCATTTTCAAGATTTAATTTTTTTTTCATGAGAAAACTTTTCTGAAGGCAAACTAATATGCTGATCCATATTACAGGAATAGCGCAGCTGAGGTTGAGACAAATGGTGTCACATGCCTATAGTAGGTACTCACCATGGGCTGCATCGTGGCTATCTGGGAAACAAAAATATCTGAGACTCATTTGATCTAATTGTATCAACTGTCTTCCAATAAGCCTTACGGTATACGTAGATTCTTTCTGGGGATACCATGCAAACTCTGCTTGTTCCACCAAAGTGCAGCAAAATAGAAAAGGTGTAAAAAAAAGGTTCTGGTTTTTCTTTAAGATTTTAATATTTTAAATTTCTATAGTAGATATATCAGCAGTTTCCTATTTTTATACTTTTACAGTGATTCTGCAGCATATCCCGACATAGAGTCTGATATACATTCATGGGAATTGTTTCTTTCTAATGTTACAAAAGAAATTGAGAAAGCAAAAGTAAGTTATAAAAAGCATTTTGTAATTCTGTCAAAATATTTATGATGGTTATAATTCTCAAGTGGCTACTGTGTCTTATTGAAAGCATTTTTTTTGTAATGGCAATAAATATTTCTTGTGAAATTATAACAAATTTTTCATGGAAGTAATAGTTTCTTAACTATCTTAAGCTCTGCCCTTGATTGATAAGATTAGAGAAGTTACGTTTGATGAGGCTGTAGAACATCCTGATTAATGAGGTCTTATTTTAAACTTCTTTCCTTATAAGACATGTTTCTTGGAAAATTGTTGACCATCTGTAATGCACAGTAAGAAAGTATTAATTGGCAATTGTGTTTTTCCCACACTTTCCCTTCTACCCACAGTCTCAGTTTGAAGAACAAATAAAGGCAATTAAAAGTGGTTCTCAGCTCTGTGAACTTTCTAAAGTGCAGATTTCTGAGCTTTCATATCCTGCCTGTAACACAGTAAGTCTGTCACATTTTTTTTTTTTTAACCACAGTTTCTTAACTGGCCAAAGTGGTTATTTGTTGCTATTTTCTGGGAGTGGGGATGGGATGGATTAATTATTGCCTTAATGTTTTCATTATTGGTGCTACTGGTTAGCCTTTTAAGCTTTGTAACATTCTTATATAAATAGAAGTTTACTCTTTCTGCATCCATGCATGAGAACAGCGCTGAGGCGAGTACACCGTTGCTGTGTATTTCCATCACTTTCATTATCTGAGTTTGTCTCCTTTCTTTTCCGTATGCTGGGCTGTGTGTGAGTGTTCCTGCCTTTGAGCGAATGATCCAGGAGTAGCAGTGCCTGTGATTCCAGCAGACCCTCTTTGTTACCACTTCTGATTATACTCTTATTCCTAGATACTTGGGGGCATAAAACGAAAACCTACAAATTAAGGTGTTTCCTCATCAAATACAGAATACAAACTGCCATACCCGAGACACACAGGGCTTTGTTGGTCTGGCGTATCATATTTGACTCTAGCTTGAGGTATTTGCTGAATCTTTCAAATAACAGTAATTGCCAAACATTGTCTTTTTCTTTTAAAATATGCAGCTCAGTAAAGAAAATAATTAATTGTATTTTATGGGCTTTACAATCTGGCTAAATCTATGTCATTTTATTGTATTCTGGGGTACATGTTTCTTAGATTTGGACACAGAGCAGATGCTCAGTAAATACTAAATTGAAATGAAGTAGGCCCAAAGGAGATTAGACTATAAGAATTTAAAGAACTCCACTGAAGAGTTCATTAAAAATAGGTTTCACAATGTTTTAGCAGGACAGTGAAATCTTCTGGTTCCTAAAGACTCAGGAGACCGTTTCCTCAGCACATGATTTGCAGCCTCTTGCTATTGCCAGACCTCTGCCTGGGCTGTTCCCCAGCCTGGAGCACCTTTGTCACCCTCTGCCTCCTGCCTCCCTCAAACGCCCAGCCTGGGGCTGCCCTCTCAGCCCTCTTCAACTTAGAGGGCAGGCTCCTCTGTCAGCCTGATCTTAGCATCTCTTTCTTGCCAGTATCACGTACACTAAACATTCAAACATTATTGTGAATTCGTCTGCAAACAATAAAATAAAACAAAATTAGATGTGAAAAAGTGTTAACACCTTGAACTGAGTAAGCTACTCTGTTGAATATTTTTTCTTTCTATTGAACTGAGTAGGAAATAGTTTTATTTAGAATTAAACATCATGTCTCATTTATAGTTTTTCCAAGTTCTTATAGCAGATACACAGAACTTTGCATCTCTGTAGGATATTTTATTATTGATTTGTAATTCTAGCTTATGTAACTTTATAAATACTCAGAAGGATTTTTATATCCAGAATCCGGGGAACTCTCAGTGTGCCAGGAGCTTGATTAATAAGTGTCCTTAAAAATCATTTGCTTTTGCGTCTCATTCTCCCTCATTTCATTCATTCATTCGTTGGTATTTAGTGGTGATCAAGATTGGATGTGGGCTGTGCCCTCAAAGTGCATATGGGCTTGGGAAAAGATAGATTTCAAACCCATAATTACACGCAGAGCGCACTGAGCTTCTCCCCAGCAGAGTGCTAGCGCAGCGTGAATCGGGGCACTGACCTAACCGAGAGGCGGAGGCCTGGGTGGGAGAGTCCCAGGGGGACGTCTCGGTGAGACAGAGATCTGGAGGGGAGGATGTTGTGATACTTGGGTCAGAAGGTTCTGGATGGAATAGACAAAGTACTGGAGGCTAGAATGATAGAACATACTCTTTTCATGGCTATAAAAGTAGTTCAGTGTGACAGAGGGGGCTGTAGAAGGACCCAAGGGCCAGAAACAAGGGAGTCTTGAGCTGTGTTAAAGCAGTGTGGGCTTTTCCGTGGGTCGCCAGGAAGCCAGTGTAGGTCTTGAGTAAGGGAACGACATCAGATTTGTCCAGTAGTCCCGTCCCCCTCACCCCGCTTATTTGCAGTTTCACTTTGCACGGTGTCAGTTACCCGAAGTCGACTGCAGTTCAAAAATATTACAGAAACACACAATTGATACATTTTAAATTGCCTGCTGTTCTGAATAGTGTGATGAAATCTCGCACTGTTCCATCCGGGATGTGAATCCTCCCTTTGTCCAGCAGATCCACGCTGCGGACGCTTCCCCCACCCCCGTGAGTCACCCTTATTTTACTTCATAAGGGCCCCAAAGTGCAAGATAGCGATGCTGGCAATTTGGATATGCCAGAGAGAAGCCATGGTGTGCTTCCTTTAAGTGAAAAGGTGGAAGTGCTCCCTGAGGAAAGAACAAAGAGCGTATGCTGAGGTTGCTAAGAATGAATCTTCCATGTGTGGAATTGGGAAGGAGGAAAAAGACATTTGTGCATAGTGTGTGTATAGGGTTCAGTGAGGTCTCGGGCGTCCCCTGGGGGTCTTGGAGCGAATCCCCGTGGATGAAGGGAAGCCCCTGTGCTTTTTGAGGGTGAGCTTGCTGGGCAGCAGTGTGAGGAGTGGACGAGGAGCCTTGAGTAGTTTCCAGCTGGCCAGTCATCAGCTTACTGCCATCAGCCTGTCCTGGGTGAGGGCCTGGCGGGGGCAGCAGAGGGAGGAGAGCAGACGTGACAGGCATTCAGGAGGTGCAGTTGGAGGAATGCTGCTGCTCACGAGACTGGGGCACTGGGTGTACTTTGAGGAGTTGAGGGTGAGTCCTGGGTCTGTCTGTCAGGTGGGCCCTCGGGGAAGCGCAGGTGTGAGGAGACTGCCTGAGGCTGCTTTTGAACACACAGAGTTTAAGTTGCCTTGGAATCACCCAGGAGGATTTGCAGATTTGGATCTCAGGAAAATAGACTAGAAACTTGTAAAAAGTGGGTGTTAATCAGTGAGCACGTAGTCGCTGAGGCCTTAGAGCGTGAAAGGGCCTGGAGGGAACATAGCCAGCGGCGGCAGTGGCGTGAGGAGGAGCCTCAGCACTGCAGGCGGGACACGGGGACCCAGAGCAGTGTGGAGCTGGGAAGGACACTGAGAAAGAGGAGGTGACCAGCAGGTGTCCCTGCAGCTCAGTGGGATGGAGACAGCTTTGTAGAGTGTTGGGACAGCGATTTCTGACCAGTCAGCCACAAAGTTTAGCGGGGCAGGGGGAGTGTGATTAGGTGGAGGCTGAAAGAGGGCCGCAGGCAGGTGCAGTGGTCTCGCTTAGGTAGTTTTCTAATTTACAGAGAAAATAATGAATTATAGAGAGTTACTCAGAAGTCAGAGTCCTGCTCTCATTCTAACAACTAACAAGTTATCAGTAATTGTTTTAAACCAGAAATATTTATCATTTTCAAGTTTCCCGTGTACTGGAGCATCTGGGCTTCGTTATACTCATGCTTGCTCATCATCCGTCTTTGTCTGTGGGTGCGTCTCCTCTTGTTTCAAGGCAAGCCCTGAATGACCCTCCTACTGTGGTATGTTCCTCACAGATTCCTCCTAAGTTTCTTCCTGAATCTTCAGGCCATGATGATCAAGGGCTTGTGGCTTCCCCAAGTGACATGGCTGGAGACCAGACAGCAGCTCATGAGGGTCCAGGTCTCTTCTCTGCCGACGACTGCCCAGTGGAGGCTCCTCCTGCGCCGTCGCCAGGGCCGCCCTCCAGTTGGCCTGAAGTCACTCAGCCATCAGAGCCAAAGCGAGCTGGCCAGGCAGCCCCATCGAAACAATGCCCTGTGGCTGAGCAGAAACTACCTGCTCCTCCAGGACGTGCTGCTCGTACAAGCCAGTCTCCAAAAAAACCGTTCAATAGCATTATTGAGCACCTGTCAGTGGTATTCCCATGCTACAACAGGTATGCATATAAAATGTCTGTGACTCCGTTTAATACTGTATTGAACTGAAGTTTCCTGATCAGATAAAGTCATGGCCAATTAGGAGCAAACAGGGAAAGCGTTGCCTAAGTGTTTTGCTCAGAAAGATAGGTGGTACATTCTTGCTTTTTGTAAATATAGAAGTATTTCCAAATAAAATTTTTAATGTGTATATCTAGATTGAAAATGTTGACCTCTGAGTAATCACTCCTCAGAGCCCATGACACTTTGCTAAAATTTTGATGAAATCAGTAACACTCCAAAACTAGTTGTTACAAATTCAGTGAATGAACTGCAAAATGATGGTTTTCTGTCATTTGGGCAGGGGGCGGGGGAAGGTATCACATAACGGCGAAGGAGGCAGCAGCAACTCACACCTTGTGGGACAAGACCTCTGAGTTGTCAGAGGCGTGAGGTTGCGACCAGATGGATTCCATAGCGACGAGGGTGGTGCACGTACGGACAGGGGCCTTGGAGTGTGGGCAGAGCTGCAGGCAGGGCTGGGAGGGTTTTGAGCTCCTCAGCAGCATTTCTGGCTCCACCTCTGCTTGCTGCTCTTCATGCTGGTGCAAGGGGTTCAGCTGCCCCTTGTCTCAGCCGAGAGGGAAGGCTAGGCGGAGGCCGTGTGTCTGGGCACAGTGCAGAACAGAGGCCTCTGCACTCAGGAATGACCGGCCCAGTTACTTCTGTTTCTGAGATAATGTCAGTTACAGGCTTTCAAATTGAAATTTGGAAACAAAGTTGTGGTTAAAATATAATGTTTTGTATTGGTACAGCCCTGCCCATTTGAAAATAAGTACATTTCGTCTGCCCATGGGCATAATACTTTGCCCTAAGTCTGAGAAACATAAGTTCTCCCAATAGTAATCTCCATGCCAGTTGTAAAAATATTCAAGTTATAATTATCAGAAGTACCCTACAAATAAGATTGTTTTCAATCCTGATTAAATTTGGCAGAGATTAAACAATCAAGTAAAAATGTATCCTAATTTTCTGAAAGTTAAAATATTTCGAGTAGTAGTGGTGCAAATTGCAAGTTCCATTGACTGTAATGCCCGTCTGATGGTACTGGTGAAACACTCAGACTTTGAACCTTGTTGTTCATTAGAGTTTTCAAGGGAGGAAGTATACAAAACTAGTTTCCTCTTGGATAGAATTTGTTGATTTCAAGTTGGAACCAATATGTGTCCGATTGTTCAATGATTTTACATAAAGCTATGATAATATCTAGGCTACAAAGTCAGTTTTCTAAATAGAGATTGATATCCCAAATGGATCTACCAGATACATTATTACTTTGAAATTCTATTGAAATAAATATTTAGAAGTAATATGATACTTCATAACTACTCTGTAAAGAGTGATTCTGCCTTAAAATGGTTCTGCTTTTTATATACAGTTACTATTATTATCATTGGGTCTACAAATTAATTTTTTGTGTTTGTTTTTGGTTCTTTGGGTTGGACTGTTGGGTTAATATTGGCACATAGTATATTTTTTAGCAGTGGAAAACATGACTTTGTTGTAATTTATCACTCACTTTCCCTTTCAGCACCGAGCTTGCTGGTTTTATTAAAAAAGTGCGAAACAAAAACAAGAACTCACTCTCAGGATTGAGTATTGATGAAATTGTCCAAAGAGTGACAGAACACATTCTAGATGAACAGAAAAAGAAAAAGGTATTTCATCCAGATACAATAAATGTTCTACTTCATCCTTATTTATTTGTAAAATATGAGAGTTGTAAAAAAAATGCTTTAAAATGTGGAAAACAATTTACTAATGACAGAAGATGGTCAAGCTTTTAGGTAACTGAACTTTGCGTTCCTCTTGTACCCTGCCCCCTCCCACCCCTTGTATCTCTGTAGCCAAATCCAGGGAAGGACAAGAGGACATCTGAGCCCAGCTCTGCTGCCTCTGTGACCAGGTCCTCCCAGAGCCCACCCTCGGTGATTGTCGGACCATCGCCCAAAACCAAGGGGCAGAAAACAGAAGGTGTCCCTGTGAGTGTTGTGTGTATAACTGTATAGTTTTTTTAATGAAGAACAAGAAGGAAAGAAAATTTTGAAGCCCTGATTTAGCTCCATCCTTTTCATTTCTAAACCTAATTTATTTGATCCTAAAGTTAGAAACCAAATTTCAGGGTACTTGAATGGTCCAAATAGAATAGTCATTAAATGGCTGAGGTCAAGTCTCTGCTCTGACGAGTGCCTTGGGGCCCAGTGTGGAGCCCTGCACACGAGTGACAGGAGCTCTGACCACACCAGAACCTTCTCTCCCCTGCCCTTGTTTTGCTGCAGCTGGTCAAATATGTTCACTTTTTATATCCAGTGTGATATTTTGAATAGTTGAGGAAAATAGTTCTTGAATAATTTTCTTCTGTGTAATCATGGGCTTTGGAATCACACAGACTTGGTGCCATCACTTAATAACACCAGGAGCCCTGCTAACCTGCCTGCCCAGGCTGTGGTCTGGATTACGTGTTGCCACAGAATGACCGGGGCAGCTCTGCTCAAGACAGGCTGGTGGCTGCCCTTCGCCCATTCCCTCAAACGCCTGAGAGGGACGCTGGGATGGGCTGCACTTGCCTGCAATTGCATATATCGATTTAGGTTGTTTTTTCCCCCTTATACAGTAAAAATGTTACATTTACATAGAACTTTGCATAAAATACTATACTATCTATGATCTGAATGGATAGGCATTACGGCGCAGATGGCTCGTGCAGCCTGCCCACGTCGGCTCGAGTGGTGGAAGGCACGATGAAGCTCAGAGCAGGCCTTTGACTTGTTTGTGCAGTGTCATTCCCTAATCCTCACCACACAGCCAGCCGATGCTGGAGACGTGCAGGGGGAACCACACGTGAGGTTCAAAGAGGCCCTGTCACCTGTGTGGCTCAGGGGTGGGGGCTCCGGGTGGGATTCTGGTGTAGAGCGCGAGTTCCCTTCTGTCCAACCGTGGTGTCAGGGTGTGGCTGATGTCCACATGAGCACAGCTGTGGACCCCGTA
Organism: Lepilemur ruficaudatus; assembly: GCA_963574885.1. Lineage (NCBI taxonomy): Eukaryota > Metazoa > Chordata > Mammalia > Primates > Lepilemuridae > Lepilemur > Lepilemur ruficaudatus. The sequence goes on along the minus strand of CAUYRT010025530.1, from coordinate 244 downwards.
ACGTTCTCAGCAGGGAGCCGGCAGTACGCGCTTGCACAGAGCGCTGGCTTGGCTTACTTGAGCTGGCATGGAGTCTTTTTGTGAACTTAGGTTTGTTTGGTTTTTTGTTTTTTTTTTTTTATTGGGGGAAAACTACAAAGCATTTACAGTACAATGTTTACAGTCACAATTTGTAGTGAGCTGATTTCCCAAAATATATTACCACTCAAGTTGACTTATCTTGTTACATTCAAAAACCTACTCT
>CAUYRT010025529.1:0-49501 GCA_963574885.1 Lepilemur ruficaudatus | reverse complement strand
TTTTCATTTCATGTGAAATCTCCCAATTTTTCAATGCTGGCACCTACTGCAATACGACAAAGAACAGACATCCTGGGGGTTAAATGACACACTGGGCTGGATGGCCTGAGGGTGCCCGACCTGTGATTGCCACGTGCCACGGATTTCTAGATAACTTAGAGTTGCTTTGCTTCTATTATTATTCTTTTTATGAAGCTTCTCAATATCCAATATAATTCTATTGAAATGTAGATACATTTACTTGCTTTGTTTATTTGCTTGTTTAAAGGGTATATCATAATAACAAATTATTGAAAAATATGGGATCAAACTTGTTGAGATAATGATAGATTTCATGATTTTATAATATAATATTTACTTTTGTTTTTATAAAATAAATACTCAAATTAACTATATTTAAATTTTGTCATTTCTTTATTTTCTTAAATAAAATAACTTGGCACTCCTATGAAGGTGGCTAAAAATTGAATCTTAGCAATGTTGCAAGAGTTCTTTTCCCATTCGATGAGACTGTGGGAATCTGCGGAAGTATGGAGCCTAGAAAACAGAGTGAAATAATTGTCTTGAGCCTTACATCCATAATGACCACTGAGTACTCAAGTGGTCCTTGATCTTACCCTGTACAATCCAGGCTGATTCCCAAATTAATAATTCCCTCTTGCTTTTCCATAAAAGTGATTCTGTAGGCCACTCCCAGCCTTTAGATTTGTTCATTGAAATGTGCAATACACTGTTGTTAAACGTCGTCACCCTACTTTGATATCAAACAATATAACTTATTCCATCTATCTCACTGTATGTTTGCACCCATTAATAAACCTTTCTCATCATCCCTATCCCCCCTTCCCCCCCACACACACCCTTTCTAGCCTCTGGTATCTATCACTGTACTTTCTATAATACTTCCATGAGCTCAACTTTTTTAGATCCCACATATGAGTGAGAACATGCAATATTTGTCTTTCTCTGTCTGGCTTATTTCACTTAACATAATGACCTCTGCTTCCATCTATTTTGCAGTGAATGACATAATTTTATTCTTTTTCATGGCTGAATAGTGCTCTACTGTGTGTATATCTCATTTTTTGTCTATTTGTCTGTTGATAGACATATATGATTCCATATCTTTGCATTTGTGAACAGTGCTGCATTAAACATGGGGGTGCAGGAATCACTTTGACATACTGATTTCCTTTCCTTTGAATAAATACCAAGTATTGAGATTGCTAGATCATATGGTATGATTCTATTTTTAATTCTTTGAAAAATTTAGTTCTTTAGTTCTATTTTTAATTCTTTGAAAAACCTCCATACTGTTTTCTATAGTAGCTGTACTAATTTATATTTCCACCAACAATGTGTAAGAGTTTCCTTTATAATCCATTCTCACCAGCATCAGTTATTTTTTGTCTTTTTAATAATAGCCATTCTAAATGGGGTAAGATGATCTATAATTGTCATTTTGATTTGCATTTTCTCAATAATTAGTGATGTTAAGTATTTTTTCATGTGTCTGTTGGCCATTTGTATATATTTTTTTTGAGAAATGTCTATTGATGTCCTTTGCCCACTTTTTAATGGAATTATTTGTTTTATTGCTGTTGAGTTGAGTCCTTTCTATATTGTGGATATTAGTCCCTTGTTGAGTGAATAGTTTGCAAATATTTTCTCCCTTTCAACAGGTTATCTCATTACTCTGTTAATTGTTTCCTTTGCTATGTAGAAGCTTTTTAGTTTAATATAGTCCCACTTGGCTAATTTTATTTTTATTACCTGTATTTTGAGGTTTTAGCCCTAAAATCTTTGCCTAGACCAATGTCCTAAAGTGTTCCCACCCATGTTTTTTTCTAGTAGTTTTATAGTTTTGGGTCTTATATTTAAGTATTTAATCCATCTTGAGTCAATTTTTGTGTATGCTGAGAGATAGAGGTCCAGTTTCATTCTTCTGCATATGGATATTCAATTAATCCAGCTTCATTTAATGAAGAGGTTTTTCCCCAGTGTATATTTTTGGACACCTTTGTCGAAAATCAGTTGGCTATAAATACATGTATTTATTTCTGGGTACATTATTCTGTTCTGTTGGTCTATGTGTCTGTCTTTATCCCAATATCACACTGTTTGAGTTACTGTAGCCCTGTAACATATTTTGAAGTCAGGTAGTGTGAAGCCTCCAGCTTTATTCTTTTTCCTCAGGATTGCTTTGCTGTTCTAGTTCTTTTTGGGTTCCATAGGAATTTTAGGATTATTTTTTCTATTTCTGTGAAAAATTACATTGATATTTTGATAAGGATTGTGTTGAATCTGTAGATTGCTTTGAGTGGTGTGGTCATTTGAACAATATTAAGTCTTCTGATTCATGAAAATAGGATGTTTTTCCATTCTTATGTATCGTCATCAATTTCTTTCATCAGTGTTTTGTAATTTTCTTTGTAGAAATCTTTAACCTCCTTGGTTAAATTTATTTTTAGGTATTCTATTTTTATAGCTATATAAATAATGTTTCCTTCTTGATTTTTTTTTTCTCAGCTAATTCTTTATGGGGTGTATAGAAACACCACTAAATATTGTATGTTGATTTTGTGTCCCGCAACTTTAGTAGATTTCTTTATGAGACCCAAAGTTTTTTGGTGGAATCTTTATGTTTGCTAGATATAAAATTATGACATTTGCAAAGAGGGACAATTTGACTTTCTCTTTTCCAATTTGTGTATCTTTTATTTCTTCTCTTGCCTGATTGCTCTGGCTAGGACATTCAGTACTAAGTTGAAAATGAGTGGTGAAATTAGGCATTCTTGTCTTCTTAGAGAATAGGCTTTCACCTTTTCCCTATTCAGAATGATGTTAATTGTGAGTTAGTCATAAGTGGCCTTTATTATGTTGAAATATATTCTTTTTATATCTAGTTTGTTATGAGTTTTTATTGTGAAGTGATGTTGAATTTTATCAAATGCTTTTTATTCATCTACTGAGATAATCATATGGCTTTTGTTCCTCATAGATTTTGTTCATTTCTTTTAATTTTTTTTTGCTTATTTTTGTCTTACTTGGTTATTTCAGAAGATCTGCCATCAAGTTTTGAAATTATTTTTTCTGCTTGATCTAGTCTACTGTTGAAGATTTTGAATGTATTTTTTATTTCATTAAATGAATTCTTCAGTTCCAGGATTTCTGTTTGGTTCTTTTTCATATCTATTTCTTTGGTAAATTTCTGTTTCGTATCCTGAATTTTTTATCTGATTTTTTTATTTTTAAATCTATGTTCTTTTGTATCTTTATGAGCTTTGTTAATATCATTATCTTAAATTCTTTTTCAGGAATTTCATACATTTATTTTTCATTAGAATCTATTGGAGAATTATTGTGCTCCTTTGTAAGTGTCATTTATCTTTGTTTTTCATATTTTCTGTGTCTTTACATTGATATCTGCACATCTAGTCTAACAGTCATTTCTATTTCTTTGGATTTGTTTTTGTAGAGGATGTCTTTTTCCTGAAGATGTATCTATGGTGTTAGTTGAATAAGGCACTTTGGCTTTGATTCTTGGTGCATGTAGTAGTGCAGTGTCTGTATAATTTCTTTGGCTGTAAACACCATCAGTAGTGTCTATAATTTCCTCAGTAGCTTAGGGTGTGAGGCTGTGGTGAAGTTTTGTTGGGGCTAGGGACACCAGTTGGATCAGACGTTGGGCCCCAGTGGTGAGAGCAGTAGGCTGAGCATTCCTGTTTTGGGCACTAACATGGTATGTGCTGGCACCAGTGTCATGCCCAGGTGGGCTGATTTTTGCACCTGTAGGCAGCTTACTCTGGTACCAGCAGTGCCAGCAATGGGCTGGACAGATTCTTGGGCCCCTGAGCAGTGGATGTGGCATGGGTGATAACAAAAGCTGTGTGTGACAAAGTGATCCATACTGGTACTGGTGGTGGCTATGAATGGCTGGGCAGGTCAGTCCATAGGCCTGCAGGTGGCCTAAGCAAATTGGTTCCAATTGAGGTGGTAGTGGCAGTATAGGTGGGCCCAACCTCAGGCCTCCAGGAGGAATGCCCAGGTGCCAATGGTGTCCTGAGTGGTCTCCTAGCCTCTGGACAGAACACTTGGGTAGTGGGGGAACAAAGTCAGGCCTATAAGGCCTGTCCTAAGTCCTCCGGGTGATACTTGCAGACACTGGCTGTGGTAAGGAAGAGAGAGATGATTCCCAGGCCCCCAGTGAAATGATTAGTTGAGGGCAGTTGTATTGTGGCCCTGATGCCAGGGAGGGCACTGTAGTTTGCCTTGGCAGCAGCCATAAGCAGGCAACTGGGGAGCGTGCATGCATACAAATTGGGGGCTGCAAATGCAGAAGCCTGTCCTCAGGGCACTTGTGAATGCAGAGCAGTCCTGCTACTAGGGTAGTGAGGTCATAGCCAGTGGCTCACACTTCAGCCTCTGTGCTGGCAGCCAGCAGGGATAGCAGCTATGGGTGGGGAGTGTCCATCTTTAGGGCATGTAATAATGTGGTTGCTTTACTGCTGGAAGCGGCTCATGCTTTGCCCCTTGTGGCTGCAGCCACTAGTGGTAGTGGTTACAGGCAGGGGATGTCAGTGGGGCTCCAAGGATGTGGAGATGCAGGGGTATTGGCCCCCAGGGCAGGAAACAGTCTGGTGGGGGCTGGGCTCTCAATATGATTTTGTGCTATAGCTGCTTAGAACCCAGTGAGAGCTCCCTCTCTGGAGCAGTGCCATCACACAGTCCCCAGGAAGCTTCATATGTTAGTCTCTGGGCCTGTGAGGATTGAGAGACTCTCCTGTGGCTGGGATTGCAAGAGTCTATGATGGGAATGTGGATGGCTGGGGGTTTCTTGTACACATTTTCCCAGCACTGCGGAGCCTCTCAGAGGTCCCAGCGAATCTCAGCTGAACAGCCTGCCTCAATTCTTTCTCCTTCCCTGCCTTAGATGTTTCCCATCATTTCTCTGTTGAATTCTACTGTTCTCTTTTAGATAATCAATTCAAAGCATGATTATCTACTCACTATGTTTTGGTTCTTTGTGAAGGAGGTGAGTGCCAGATGCCTTTTGTCAGCCATCTTGAAAGCCTTCTATATTTTGACATATTTTTAAACTTATGTTAATTTGTGATTTTGCTTTCATTAAAAAAAACACTTTGATTCATGTCTGCGATTTGTTTTAATGTTGTAGAATAGAGAACCAGCATTTGATCTCTTTTATCTGATGCAGTTCTAATTAATTAGGATCCATTTATCTTATTATTTCGGATAAGAACTTTTATCTGAATAAAGGTGATATGGCAGGCATTGCTAGTTATCTACGTGGTCTATTATAATATTGTTCAAAATAATTGTTGCTTTCCTTTCGGGAAATTATGCTCCCCTGTGCCCATGGCACGAGGCTAGTGTTGGACAAAGACGTATGAGCAAAAGTGATGTGTCCCACTCAAGTGTTATGATGCTTATATACCAATATAATGGCATACTATTAATGATTTTTAGCATGTGCTTGTTATTAACTTTTTATACACACATACACACACATGTAACATCACATAGAATATATAATAAATTGTGTTTTCTAAAACAGACTAATAATTTCTTGGTTCAAATAAACAAATCAAGCCAGTTTATAAAATCCAATTTCATACAGTCTTATGAAATTACATTATGAACACAGAAAATAAAAATAGACCAAATAAAATATCAGAAACTGTCAAACTAAAGAAAATAAATATTACTATAGAATAAATTTAAATGTGTTCTCTATTGAATGAAGAGGAACAACTTCAAAAATCAATAGACAATTCTTAAAGCAGAGCTAAAAAAGGAAAGAATTTACATTTGCATAATATCTTATTGATTATTTTCATTAGTCTTACATGTAAATTAGACAGCCACAAAGAGAGGCTCTCTGAAAACCACTGACACACAGGAAAAAAATTAAAATGGCCATGGTTTTTATTTTTCTATTTTAATGGGACAATAAAGGGGAAATATCAAAAAATAATCATTACAGTGACCTATTTATTAAACAAAAGAAGAAGGTAGATGAGTAGTATAATTATGATTAGGATGTAGAAAATTACAAGAGCCCGTTGCTTCCAGTCTAATATAGACCAAGGCAGATATGCCACAAATAATAGCTGCTATAAACCTATTCTCCTAAGTGAAGTATCCCAAGAATGGATAAACAAGCACCACATGTACTTACCAGCAAATTGATTTCACTGATTTTCAACACCTAAGTGGACATATAGGAAAAATATTTATTGGGAGTGGGGCAGACGGGAGGGGGGAGGAGGCGATTGGTATATACATACATAATGAGCGCAATGTGCACTGTCTGGGGGATGGTCATGCTTGAAGCTCTGACTCGAGGGAGGCAGGGGGCAATGGCACTATGGGTAACCTTAACATTTGTACCCCCATAATGTGCTGAAATTAAAAAAAAACTGTTAGAAAACTAAAGATAAAACAAACAAACAAACAAAGGAATCCTGAGGAACGTTTAGAGAGTAATTTTTCCTCCTAAGACAGAGAAAGCCCACAATTCTATTCAATCCTGTAGGAATAATAGGTGGAAGTTGAATTCATAATGTATATGTCTCTGAAAGATATGTCTCATGAGATAGTTGAGTGACTTTTATGTAGGCTGTCAAATCAACTATGGGATTACAGTGAACTCTTCAACAATCACATCTTGAAGAGAACCAAACTACAGACTTAGGTTCAAGAACAAAATAGGATTTTGTGCAGTAGGAAACTAGGAAAATAAGATTAGATATGGATAAGGAGAAACCAGCCAAACCATGAATGTTTAGTCTGGCTTGATTAAAAAATCCCAAGTCATAGAGCAAATCTGCAGCTACATGTCCGTGTTGTCTATGAAACACCCCTAAGTGAATGGGGATGGCAGATGGTGTGCCCACATAGAAGACAGGCAGGAGAGCAGGAAAACATTATCTCTGAGTTATGTGGGGTCTTGACTATGTACAAAGCAGTGGAACACTGAAGCCTGAGCACAAGTTAGGAGAGCTAAGGAATATTTCTTAAAGGCAATTCCAATTTTTGTTGGGAGGCAATCATCCATGGGTCTCTTGCATTTCTGTATGACTTGTCATTGGAGACATGGAAGCCATTGTTTTAAATTACTTTTGCAAAACTGTTTCATAACAAAAAACCTTGAAAGGTAGAGATAGCTGTCTGCCTCTAAATAAGAGGGCCAATACTTTGCTACTCTGTATAATAAAGATAAAATCTTCCATTGGGACAGAGTAATATAAGTTCCACTGAAGCCAATTATTTTATTTTATTTATTTATTTATTTTGAGACAGAGTCTCACTCTGTTGCCCACGCTAGAGTGCCGTGGCATCAGCCTAGCTCACAGCAACCTCAAACTCCTGGGCTCAGGCGATCCTCCTGCCTCAGCCTCCCGAGTAGCTGGGACTACAGGCATGCGCCACCATGCCCAGCTTATTTTTTAAATATGTTTTTAGTTGGCCAATTAATTTCTTTCTATTTTTAGTAGAGACAGGGTCTCGCTCCTGCTCAGGCTGGTTTCAAACTCCTGATCTTGAGCAATCCACCCAGCTTGGCCTCCCAGAGTGCTAGGATTACAGGAGTGAGCCACTGCGCCCGACCTGAAGCCAATTGTTAAGATTAAGATTTCCTAAACTCAGTGTTCCTCAGTTGTGATGAATACCTGTTATGTGTGTAGCATCCTTCTGGATCCACCTCTACCTCATTACCCTGGTACATGTTGGAGAAGGAACATGAAGTTTATGTTACCTGCTGTCTTGTGCGTAATAAAAATCTTTTGTTTCTGACTTAGAATTCTCCTGATTTCTTCCAGCATCCATGGTATTGTGGCAAACTAATTGACAGCACTTGATAATTTTCAAAAAGTGCAATGCATTAGCTAATAAAGGCTAGGGGCAATAAATAAATAAACAAACTAACAGGAATGAAAGAGATCTCACAATGTGCAGAAAGACCAAGGCAGAACTGGAGGGAAAGGAGAACTACCCAATGACCCCAAAATGTGGCAGGTAAACTGAAATTCTCAAAGAGATCTCTGTCATTGCTGAGATTCCAAGCCCTACTGAAGGAAAATGTCTGGTCCCGCAGTCAAAATATTTGAAAGCACTGGCGTACTCAGTCAAACAAGAAGTGCAACAAAATCCTGATGCAGCCCAGTTAAATAATAGAGCTCCCAAAACTACATACTCTCCACAATAAGAGACATGCTATTCTGTGAAGTAAATATTATTAACTTAATTAAGTCACATGGCTAAGACAAGAAATAGCCAATGTAAAAAAGACTGAGATGAGAATGTCAAAAAGATATTTTAAAATAACATTGATAAATATATTAATGCATATAAAGCAAAATATGGACAATATTCATGAGCAGATAGAAAATGTAGTAAGGTGGGAGTAGAAAAATATACTCAATGAAATAGAGAAAATAAAAATAAATTATCAAATTTTATTATTTTATAAATTATAAGATATGAAATGAAGAATTGTTTTTAAGGATTTATGAGTAGATTCACACATTAGAGGAAAAATATTTGTGCATGTGAACATAGGATCAACAGAAATTATCAGAATGAAATGTCAACAAAAATGTGAAAAATAAAAAATGTGTATTTGAGATATATGGTCAATAATAAATGATATAACATATGTGCAGTTGAGTACCCAAACAACAGGAGAGACATAATGAGATGTCTTTGAAGATACAATGGAAGGGAATTTCCCAACACTGGGCATATCTCCACAGAAACAAACAATCATACAGATAAACAAAAAAAACCCTCAACTAATATAAACAGCATAAATACAAAGAAAGCCACACCTAGGCACACCAAATTACATTGCAAGAAGCCCAAATGAAGAGAAAAAAATTTAAATATCCACCAAAGAAAAAGACATGTGATATACATAAAACAGAAAAAATATAAATATCAAGCATGTTATTCATCAGAAAAAATGGAGGAAAGAAATCAAAAGACTATTATCTTTAAGTTGCAGAAAAGTAAAAAAAAAAAATATATCAAGCTAGAATTCTATATCTTGAAGAGAAAATATCTTCAAAAGTGAATTTTAAATGAATATATTCTCAGAGACTGAAATGAGAAAATTTTAAGAAAAGCTAAAAGTCATCTTCAAGTTGAAGAGAAACAATAGCACATGGAGATCTGATTCAACAGGCAAGAATAAAAATCACTAGAAAAAATATTAATATTATTGTTTTTTTTAATTTCACAAACTATGAATCTTTTAAGCAAAATAAATAAAAATATTATGAGTTTTACAAGGTACATAAAAATACCAGAAAGAGTAAGAAGGGTTAGATGAAATGATGTGGTTATAAGCTGCATATTTTGTTCATAAAGTAGTATAATTTTATTTGATAGTAAACCATGATAAGTTAAAAAATTCATATTGTAATCACTAGAGCAAACACCAAAAAGAAAAAAAAAATATCATGGGGCAATTCTAAAGAGTTTTAGAAATAAATTATTATATCTACTGGAAAGATGCAGGAGAAAGAGAGAAAAACAAACAAATAACAACCAAAAACAAAAAGCAAAAGATGAATGAAAGAGAAAATAAATAAAAACATGATAGATTTAAACCATCTTGATCAATCTTTATACGATAGACAAAGTAAATTGGCATAACACGCCACTTTAAAAAGAGTATAAGATTAGATAAAATAACAAAACCAAACTATATGCCATATACAAAAAAACTCATTTTAAATATAAAGACCTAAGTGGAAATTTAAAGTGAAGGGTAGAAATAGGTATATAATGCAAACACAAAAATTAGTTTGCTGATGTGGCTATGTTAATATCAGAAAAGTAGACAGAGGAAAAACTATTATTAGATAAAGGAAAATTCTCAGTGATAAAAGAGTGAATTCATCAAGAAGATTAAGTGCATATCCAAAAATGCATATACACATAGTAAAAGAATTTTGAAATGTAAGAGCAAAAAGCTGTCACTACAAAGAAAGAATAGGTAAATTCACAAGTTATTGGATATATTAACAATATGTTAGAAAATTCAACTACTGATCATGAAGTAGAGAACACAAAAAACAATGCACGATTACCTTTTCAAGATCACAGTAGAGGAGGATAGTCCTTCAATGTCAGAATAAGAAAAATTAATAATTAATGTTCAACACCAACACATGTTCTGAAAAATCATTGAAATTTGAGCATTATAAAGCAATCTTTCTGGCATTTGTCAGGAGGATAAATTATTAGTCTTAGAATATATTTTAACAATATGCAATATTCGATTACCATGAAATAGTGATTAAAGACATCTCATGGAAGAAAGAATGTGTATGAATTAAAAATGTTAATGCCAAGTTGTCATTCCAGTATTATAAGGTGTTTCAAAATTGTTAACTTAGCAAATACAGAAATCATAAGCCTATTTTGAAAATTAAATAATAAGCTTGAGTAGATTCAGCCAACTAAGATATAAATTAAAAGAAAAATGTAACGGTTAGGACAATTTGGGATAGGGGAATGTTCTTAAACACTGAATCCGTTTATAAAATCAGAAAGGGTACAAATGGTACACGTTTTGAAATTGTATATAAAAATTATAACAGTATGAATATAGCTAATGCATTGAGACAAAGATCCCAGAACATATTAATAAAAATCTTGAGATAGAGGTGAAGTGGGGTAACCAAAAAGGATAGATACCTGTGTTAATGTCTGTAAGTCTCACAGTGGGGCATTGATACCCCACTGAATCATTGCCCCACTGATGTCCTGGTCATTTGTAGTGTACCAGGAAATTGACATTTAGAGGTATAATTGAAGATTTTACGGTAACTGATAAAGAACTAAAACATACATTTGCAGATATAGTAGGAGAAAAATACAGGGGTCCAGACCATGTACTTAATGATACACTATAGTAAAGATATGTTTTAACAACTAAAAAAGGAAAACATATTTAATAATATAAACATTTTCTCTCAACAACTTTAAATGATATAAACTAACCTATTACAAGTATTTTCTTAGGAATATCATCAAAAAACCAAAACCTAACTCCATGCCCTTAAGAAGGGACACATCTAAAACGTATGTCTGGGATATTTAGTTCCAAACTATTAATAAAAAAATGAAAAAAAATCAAACTATAGACCTTACAAGAGGAAAATCAAAATCAGTCAAATTGACTTCCAGAGAAAAAGATACTTTATATTGAATGAGAGTACTGTCTAGAAGATGTAAATGATGTCATGCAAAATTATAAAAACAAAACAAAACATATAACTGCAAATTTTGAAAACAGGCTTCCAGAAATACATGGGAAAATATACATAAATGCAATGTGTCAAAAATAGTAATTTACTTCTGTTAGCTTCAAGTAGATGAAATGAATTTTTGATTTATACTAATGAATTTGAGTTGCTATAATTATATGATCTGAATACTATAATCACAAACATACCTACCTATATACAAACTCTATGCCCTTTTAAGAGAATATGCTGTTAATAAATCACACATTCAATGTGAGGTTAATGACAATGTTATACAATTACTAAAATCTCAATAATTACACAAAATAGAAATATCACACATTCTCAAATTGTAATGCAAATTAATTATCCACAGGATAAGATAGATAAAAATAAAGCTTAAGTCAAACACTTAAAAAATGAAAAAAATGAATTAAATAATTTTGAATGAAAGGGAAATCAAACTCGCCATTATGAAATACACAAGTAATAATAAGATGTGAACACTACAGAGCTAAACTTTGGTACGACTAGCACAGTTTCCAAAAAATAAAAATAATGAAGTCTTCTACTGAGGAAGGTAGTAAAAGAAAAATCCTCAAATTATCCTTTGAAGAGCAAAAGAAAAAATAATAAATGCCAAAAATGCAATGCTAAAAGTAATTGGCTAAACTAAGCTAAAAAGGAGTTACAGTGGTAGATTAACTACTGATACAGAGTTATTACTAGAGCTGTAAGAAAGTGGGTATTAAATTTCTTTCAAAGAAAACGAAGTAAACAAAAGGAATTGGAAATGACAAAAAAAATTCTAAGTAAATATATTATAAATTACCAATATCATAGGATAACAATAAGCTTGGAAAACATCAAATAATTGAATTAAAACCAATCTTGCCTATCCTTCCTAACCAAAAAGTTTTACTGGATAAGTATCTCTGTTAAGAAGGAACAGACATTTTTAGTGCTGTTTAATTTTCTTAAGTTCATGGACAGAGATAACAGCTTTCACTTATTTTTTATTCCTTTTATAACCAGTGACATTATGATAAAAATTCAAAGATGGTATTCCCCAAAATTGAAATTCTTACTTACTGATATCGGGCAATATGGAATAAGATCATAAAAACGTACATTATTTTGAGCAAAATATTTCTCATAGCGAGAGTTTGAGGGGAATAAAAGTAAAAAATTTCACCAATATTTTTAACTTAAAAATAATTTAAAAACTTCAAAACCTTTTATAATCTTATTCAAAACAAAAATTGACATATAAAAGAACCATTATAAATTTGAGGGAAAAATAGATTATTCAATACTGATACTGATAAATACAAATGTAAATACCTCCATATTCTATTGTGATTAAGGTATTTTATTTTATTTATTTCAAATATTAAGGGGGTACAAATGTGTGTTAGATGGATAGCTTTTATAATGCTTAGGTCAGGGCTATAACTGTGCCCATCACCCGAATAGTGTTCATTGTACCTGTTAGATAGGTTCTCCCATTCTTTCCCCCCTCATTGATTTCAAATGATATTTACTTCTCTCTGTGTCCATGTGTGCCCATCAATTAGTTCCAAATTATTAGAGTGCACATGTGTTTTTTGTTTTTCCATTCTTGAGATACTTCACTTAAGATAATGGTCTCCAGTTCCATCCAAATTGCTGCAAATGACATAAATCCATTTCTTTTTATGGGTGAGTAGTACTCTATGGTATATATGCACCACATTTTGTTAATCCACTCGTGAACTGATGGTCACTTAGGTGGACTCCATTTCTGTAATGGTGAATTGGGCTGCAGTGAACTTTTGAGTGCAGGTGTCATTTTGATAAAATGACTTCTTTTCCTTTAGGTAGATACCCAGTAGTGGAATTGCTAGATCAGATAGCAGGTCTAGTTTTAGTTCTTTGAGGAATCTCCATAATGTTTTCCATAGAGGTTGTACTAATTTTCTGTCCCATCAACAAGGTATAAATGCTCCGTTCTCTCTGCATGCCTGCCAGCATCTATTGTTTTTGGACTTTTAATATCCATTCTGACAAGTGTAAGGTATATCTATCTCATTGTGGTCTTAATTTGCATTTCCCTGATGATCAGTGATATTGAGCATTTTTTTCATATGTTTTTTGGCCATTTTCCTATCTTATTTGAAAAGTTTCTATTTGTGTCCTTTGAGAACTTTTTAATGTGGTCATTTGTTTTTTTCTTGCTGATTTGCTTGAATTCTTTGTAGATTCTCAATATTAGCCATTTATCAGATGTATGGTTTGGGAATATTTTCTTCTATTCTGTAGGTTATCTAGTTGCTCTATTATCTCCTTTGCCATGCAGAGCTTTTTAATTTAATGAAGTCCCATTGATTTATTTTTGTTGTTGCTGTAAGTGCCTTTAGGGTCTTAGTCATAAACTCTTTGCATAGGCTGATACCTACAAGATTTTTTTCTATGTTTTCTTCTAGAATTCTTATGGTTTCATGCCTTACATTTAAGTCTTTTACCCATCTTGAATTAACTTTTGTGATTGGTGAGAGACAAGGGTCCTGTTTCATTCTTCTGCATGTGGCTATACAATTTTCCCAGCACTATTTATTGAATAGGGCTTCTTTTCCCCAGTGTATGTTATTGTTGTCTACCTTGTCAAAGATTAGTTATAGGTAGATGGTTTTTTGTTATGTTCTATTGGTATATGTCTTGATTTTTGTATAAATACCATACAGTTTTGGTTATTATAGCCTTGTAGTATAATTTAAAATCTGGTAATGTTATTCCTCCAGATTTATTGTATTTGCTTAAAATAGCTTTGGCTATTCTGGCTTTTTTTTGGGGGGAGGGGTGTTCCAAATGAAGGGTAGAATTATTTTTCTAGATCAATAAAATACATTGTTTTTTTATTTCAGAATATTATGGGCATATAAACATTTTTGTTACATGAATTGCTTTTGTACAGTTTAAGCCAAAGTTTATTAATATGAGTGTGCCCATCACCCAGATGGTGTGCATTTTTCCCATTAGGGGTGAATTTACCCATCTCTTCCTTTCCCTATCACCTGTTTGATTTCTGTTCAGTTTTATATTGGTATTTTTATTGGAATTGCATTGGATCTATAAATCACTTTGGGCAGTATGGATGTTTTAACAATGTTCATTCTACTGATCCATGAGCATGATATATTTTTCCATTTGTTTGTGTTATCCGCAATTCCTTTCCTCAGTATTTTGTAGTTTTCCTTGTACAGATCTTTTACCTTATTGGTTAAATATATTCCTAAGTATTTTATTTTCTTGGTAGCTATTGTGAATGGTATTGAGTCTTTGATTTGACTCTCAGCCTGAGTGTTATTGGTATACAAATATACTACCGTATTCTAAGTGAAGTATCTCAAGAGTGGAAAAAGAAGCACTACATGTACTCTCTAACAATTTCAAACTACTTGATGGGCATGGGAACACATGGGCACAGAGAGAAGTAAAAATCATTGGAAATCAAGAAGAGGGAAAGAAGGGGAGGGATAAAAACCTATTTAACAGGTACAACGAGCATGATTTGGGTGATGGCACACTTAAAGCCTTGACTTAAGCATTATAAAAGCTATCCAGGTGACAAAAACATTTGCGCTCCCTTAATATTTTGAAACTTAAAAAAGTCTTTCACTGAAAATACTGACAATGTAAACTACCATATTCTAAATGAATTATGAGTCTGTTTTTTTAGTATGGCATGAGAAACATAAATAAGCTTTGTATAGAAGGAACATGAATGATACATTTTAGCTAGCAGCATAAGCATTTTCAGGTCCAGGCAGTCAATCTTGTCTCTACTATTGCATAACTAATTATTGGTCTATTTTCATGTAAATAAAAAAATGTCATTGTTTTAAAGTAAATGTTAATTTTAAAAGAGTCATTTAAAAAGTAGAATTCCTACAATAAGGATCAAATTTTTCAGTGACTCAAAAGTCCATAATAGGTTTACATCTGCTCACATGGCAACACTCATAAAAATCACAGAGTATTATTGTAAAAGTTACCCAAGAGATGTTTTATTGTGTTTTACATTTTGCAGGTGATAAAGGTTAGATTGAGGAACCCGAATTCTGAATAAGTTAGGTTCAAGGTCATATAAAAATAGCACTAGTTTTTTCAAATGAAGGAGAATTAAGGCTGAAGGAGTACACGTAGAGAAAAAAAAATACATATTTTCTGTAGGAAAAATTGAACATTAGAAAAGGTCGCTTCAAGATAATGCCACCATTTTGAGTGGTATGCTGAAAGTGCAGAGACTTGACATTTTGTTGTAATGTTTCCCAGGAAATCGGAAGAATTGAATGGTGATTGGGGAGGCATATAGTTTGGCACAGAAAAATCAAATCAAATCTATGTATTTCTACTTCTCTACTCCTAAGATTTAATATACTGTTGGTGTTAAAAATTTCAAAAGAATATACTATTTGCTTGTTTAGTTTTTTATCATCAGTGGTTTACAATAAATGCCCTGAAGCATTTCAGAGATTTGCAAGATGTAAAAATTTTGTACTAGCCACAGTGAAAGCCTTTCCAACATGATTATGTTTGTGATCCCTCTACACTTCATGTAAAATAACTTTTTTTTTACTTTAAATGGGGCTTTTCAACAAGGTTACTTTATGCACCAAAATTATCTGAAGCATCATATTATTCTCTAAGAAGCATTGTCCTAATTTCAGAATGTTTTCTTTAAGAGGATTGAGATTCCTGGATCAATGTTTATGAAAATATTCTTATGTTCTTGATATTAAAGAACATAAATGAATATATGTAATATATAAATGAATCTGAGTATTTAAGATCCTGGTTCCAATTATGTCTGAAGAGATTTCTAGTCATAGATTTTTAGATTACTGGAATCATTAAATTTCTATCACTTTTGCATACAACATTACTGATTAATATAAATTGTATTTTATTTCTAATTTTTGCTAATCAAATAAACATTGTAACTTTTTAAAATTTTCAGTTATTTGGATAGTAACAGCATTGATATTTTTTCATCCATTAGTTTATTATTTCATATTGTCAACACTATTAGTTGTGGTTCCATGAATAATCTCTTTGTAGTATTTGTTCATTGATAATTTGTTGAAGGAGATTGCTGATTCTGCGAAAGATGTATTTCTCATCTTTGTCCGTTGATACTTGCTTAAATTTTCTCTCACTTTTTTTCTTTTCAATTTTGTCTTTAAAAAACAGAAGAGTCTAATTTTTATATTCTTAACAGCCAGGAACTCAGGCCACCTAGGTGGAATGTCATTTAGAAAATAGCCTGTCTGAAGTGACCCAACTATAATTTTTCCCTCTCAGTCAGTCCTTCATTGCTTCGTACTTTAGGTCTTGTTGATGTTGGGAATTTAGCTGTTCCTTGTCACTGTTTTCACTATTCTGACTTTCTTGTCAAATATTTTTATTATAAATGCTCAACAGAGTAGATCTTATTGGTTCAGGTTGTTATCATTGAGTACGGAATGACCCTATTGAAAAAAATTTCAGCAACCCATCATCCCGTTGACTGGGTTGGTGTTATTTTATCTTCCCTTCAATTATACTTAACACTGGTGAATGGAATATGTGATATACAGCATAGTAAATGTTGTGAAAGAAACCTTTCAGAAGAGGGACTGAGTGAGGCAAGTAGTCTAAAATTTCTCAGACAAAGTTACTTTAATTGGCAATCACCTTGTATCATTTTTATAGATGAGTCTGTCTTAAGTTTGTCTGGAATGAAGTGAGCCCTTTCAAACTTCGTAGGCAAGTCTTTTTGCAATTATGAATTTATTATTCCTTCTGTTCCAATCGATCTTTATCTTCCATAGTGAGCTGATCAATTTACACCATCATTAGCAATGCGTGCAAATTTCATTTTTCCTACAAACTTGAGGTTGAGATTCTCACCTCTTACTGAATGTTATTCTTAATGCATTGATTTGGTATGCTAACAATTATAGAGCAAGTACTCATGGCTGCTTATGTCAGTTTCTAGGCTTGTTATTCTGTTATATTGGTCTATTTTACCATTACTGCTGCAGTTGCTGCACAAATTGCATGTAGTTTTAACACTTTGACTTCACCACAGAACTTAATATTTGTTAGACTTTGCTCTTCTGTGGAAGAGACTGTTACACTGCCCCCATATATATATATACATATATATACATTTTTCCTTTTCTCATGTATATAAATATATTTACTAGAAATAATTTATTTTAATGGACATTCACAGGTATTTGCTGAGCTCTCTGGAACACTTTTGAATACTGTTGATGATGGACAATTTGCCTTGTTGCTGAATTTAGTTTTATATTTCTAAAGTTTCACCATTTAGTATGATGTTTGCTCTAAGTTTTTGGCAGATACTTTTTGCCAAATTGAGGATACACACTTCTTTTTTTTCTTAAATTAAAATTCTCATTAGTATTTCTTTGCTCACTTGTTCATTTTATTTATTCAATGGTGTTGAATTTTATCAAAATGTACTTTTTAAAATTTACTAAGAATATCTCAAAAAATGAGAGGAAAACTACTCACAAATTAACAAATACATGTATTATAAATTTTTCTAATATTGAACTATTTTTATGTTCCTGGGAAAGACTGCTTATCTTTTGATATCTTCTCTCTTGTCTTTTTGTTTTGTTATGTTTGTATGTTATTTATGTTAATAGCTTGGATTAGTTGGCCCCAATTTTGTTTTTTAGTACCTTTGCTTAGGTATAAAATCAAGGTTTTCCTCATCTGATGAAATGAATCGATTAGGTTTTCTTCTTATAATATTCCCTGGACCTGTTCATATATTATAGATAGTGTCTATTTTGTGGATGTCTGGCATATGTACATATAGGTTATTTAAAAATGGTGCTTTTGGGGGTGAGGAGTTATCTTTATTTCTTCCTTTATTTAATATTTTTGGATGTGCCATCACATTAAATATCCATAAATATATTCCAATATATGTACTGTATTTTCACTATAATTATTGCTGAAAAATTTTGTAGTTTAAAATTTTAAATATTTATAAGAATGTTATTTTGAATGTTTGCTAAATAAATAATCATTCTTACCAGGATGGTTAATTTAAGACGAGTTCTAGAAATTTAATGGTGGTCCAAAGATTTTCTAACATTTTTGAATTCTCAATTTAAATCACCAAACTATCCCCTATAATTTTGCCCTTATAGATCCATAGTGCTTTTTGAGTGCTCAATTTATGAAGCAACTGAGCTAAAAACGTGCCAGTTGTTTCCCTTCTGAGAGAACTGTGTTATGGATCTAAAAGACTTCAGGAATTTGGTGTAAGATAGCAACAACACAGATTTTGACATCAAACACAGAAATTTAAGAAAAATGAGCTAATATATCTAGCAGAAAACAGAATAGATGTTCTATAGATCTGAGAGGGTACCTCCTGTGCCCTATCCCACAGTATTCAGTGATTTTTTCTGAAATCCTACAAAAGTCAGAGCCTGGGAGAATTTAAGAGACATTAGATTACTCATTTTAACATAAATAAAATTCTGAAAAATATTTGTGTAGAACAATTTTCAGGAAGAAAACACTGCTATCTAGCAAAGCAGATAGGAGTTTAAGGTATAATTTTTAGATACTACTTTAAAAGAGATTTCTATTTTACTATATGTTACCATACGTTACTATTTTTTCTATATGTTATGAGACTGAACATCAGTGTCATAACATATGTATTTATTTAATGTGCTTTCAAAATTAATTGTTTCATGTACAATACTTCTTTGATTCACCTAAAGTGTTTAATCAATATTACATGTAATCTAATCAAGTTATTTATCAAAACCAGGGGTTGGCAAATTATGTTTTGTGAGCCAAATCCTCTCCATACCATGTTTTTACATAGCCTGCAAGCTCAGAATACTTTTTACATTTTTATATGGTTGAAAAAAATCAAAAGAATAACATTTTATGTCATGTAAATTATATGAAATTCAAATTTAGTGCCCATAAATAAAATTTTATTGGAACACAGTCACACTTGTTTTATTTATTTATGGTTGTTCTAGTGCTGTAACAGCAGAGTTGAGTAGTTGAGACAGAGAACTTATATCCCAAAAGCTCAAAATATTTACAATTTGACTGTTTACATAAAAAGTTTGCAGACCCCTAATTTAAATTTAAGACAGAATTTAGACTTTTTTATGGTTGGTGAAGTGTTTTACTCATTTTGACACCTCCCTTTTCTTTATCCCAAACTTTGATATGCTCTTCGTTACGTAAATGCCTGTGCTTTCCCTCATTGCACTTTCTTTTGTACCCAACAATTCATCAACTACTATTCCAGATATTTGCAGTGAAACATAAAATGTAAATTCCCTTCCTTAATGTCTGAATTTATGTTTGATCTGTTTTAAGTAGGTCTGCCATCACATTTCTTGTATATTATTAATTATTCTTAAGATGACTAACTTTTCATAAAGAATCACACATATTTGTATTGCAATATACTCAATAACACTTTTAATGTATATTTATATGTATGTCTTATTGCTATATTTATTTATTTATTAGTAATTTTGGTTTGTTTTACTCTATTTTCTACCATTCCTTTCATTACTTTCAGTAGAAAGCATGTTTCAGGGATTTTTTGTTTGCTTGTTTCCTTGTTTGTTTAACTTTGCATGTCTAAAGACGACCTATTACAATCTAAAGTAAATGTCAGTTTGGCCTAGAAAATATTTTCTGTTCACACCCCTCATTCTTAAGGATATATCCCATTTTGTCTTAGGTTGATATAATCAGTAAATCTGAGATAAGACAGATATTTGAAGCTAGTGAACTCCTTAGAAGTTTGGATGATTCTTTACATTTTCTTCATAAACCTGAAAGGACATATTTTGACAATAGTTTGTTTCCTGATATGGGATAAGTGAAAGTTTCTATGATTTCTCATCATTTTGTGTAAGTTATGAAATATATTTAAAATTTTATCTATATTGATTCTGTTCCATTTGTTTTATCTTCCAGTTTCATGACAAAATTAATTGAATATTGAGCCACTATGCTCTGTACCCAGTGTTTGCCATGATTCCTCCCAATCTACTCACTATTCGATTAATTTCTTTTGCAGTCTGGATGTTGCTCATTCTGTACATGTTTCTTGATTTCAGCATATGTGTTCCATTAAAAGGATTATTTTTATAGTGATTCTACCAGCTAGCACTCCCAGTGTTAGTTTGATTTGTACTGTGGTAGCATTAAACCCATTTAATTCTAGTTTCACAGTTATAACACATTTCTTTTCAATCCCCTTAAGAAAAAAAAAAGTTATTTTCCATATTGTATGTATATTTCCTGTGAAAGATTTATATTTGAAAAAACTTTGAGTAACATGGTATACAGAGATACTTTATTCTTCAATATCTGCAGATATATCATTTCAATGTTTATACTTGTTAAGCAGCCCCTTCCCTGTTACATATTATCCCAAGAACCTATAGCTATGGTTTCCTGTGCCACATTGGCATCCATCTTTTATAAATGTCCTCCGTGAATGCTTTCTGTGTTTCGTGCCAGATTTGTTTTCTCCATAAACACATTGAATTTCTGCATTCACTGATAATTTGGCTTCAGTTCTCCTCATTCCTTAGTAAGAATTGTCAATTTTCAATTTTTTTTCTTAACGTTGTCTTGGAATATCATAAGGGAAAATTAACAGATTCATGTAGTCATCTTTCATTTGTATTAATAATCTGCAGGTTTAATGATACTGTCTTCATTATAAATATTTAATTTTAGTTTTCACAATATATACATATATTTTCCCACAAATTTTTCTCACAATTGATTTTCTAGTGATTAGAGATATTGTCATTTATATCAAAATGCAGGTAATTTTCAAAAATAATTATTAGTGTTTGATGCTTGGAAATAGATTGTGGTGGGTAAGGTCAACTGTTTTTGGTTCTGAGGTCTCTCTTCCAAGCCAATGAATGTCTGAGCTAAACTCTAGTAATCTCCTTTCACCAAGCTTGTGCTGCTTTTCTGAAACCTCTCCCATCTAACCTGTTCAGAATTAAATAGTCATCTATTAAATGTCAATATTAGAGAAGTGATTCAGAACAACTGATTATTTTCTCTTAGGATGTCTTTTTGTTTGTTTGTTTGTTTGTTCGTTTTTAAGACAGAGTCTCACTCTGTTGTCTGGGCTTCTGGGCTCAGGCGATCCTCCTGCCTTAGCCTTCCGAGTAGCTGGGACCACAGGCATGCACCACCACGCCCAGCTAATTTTTTTTCTATATTTAGTAGAGACAGGGTCTTGCTCTTCTTGCTCAGGCTGGTCTTGAACTCCTGACCTCAAGCGATTCTTCTACCTTGGCCTTCTGGAGTGCTAGAATTACAGGCCTGAGCCACCACATCTGGCTGGATGATTCTTGTTTAATGCTAAAGTGTGGTCAGTTAATAGATTCATTTCTTGTACTGATGATTGTTCTCATGAGAAAATTGAACCAGGAGATAGTATTTTCACTTTTCTCTTTTGTCCTAGAAACCTCAGTAAGGTGCTTATATATTTTTTCTATTTTATTATTCTATAATTGTAGCAGACTTTTACTGGATATAGAGAACATTTTTGTGTCAGAGACTGTGCTAAATTCTTTACACATATTTTCTCATATAATTCTCATAAAAACTTATAAGTTATTAATATATTCATTTTACACAGAGAAAAATAAGGCTCTTAGAAGTTATATGAGTTGCTAAAATAGACACACAATGGACACATAGGCTGCTGATAAATGACTCAGCCTAAATCTATTTCAATTCTTTCTGAGTGTGAATACGAACTGATGCCATTATACATTTTTTCCCATTGTAATTGTAGTGACCTAGAAAACAGGTTCCTTGGTTTAACTTTTATCCTTCATCTTTATTGAAAACCTAGTAATTGTTGTGAATACACTCAGTATTCAAAGGCTCTTATGAACTGAGGTATATTTTTTTTAAACTTGAAAAAATTGGTTTATTCTGAAGATTTTTATATCATTTTAATAATGAAAATCAAGATGTTCCTTTTCATTTAGTAACATATAGGCTATTCTTGAATAATTTTTAAGTCATTTTTTTAGTACAGGAAATAGAGTAAATACAAAAAACAACTTTTGCTGAAATTACTTTGTGTCCTCTCTTATTGGTAGTTTGCTGACATATGAAATAATATTATGTTTACATTTCATGACATCTTTGCAAATAAGGGAGTTCTCTGAACTTTTCATCTCATATTTCCATCTAAATATGAGTTATACACATGGGTTTTAGATTGCAGAAGGACTATAGCTAATTATTCTTTTCATGTTGAATTTTATTTTATGAAAATTTATTTATATTTATTAAGCATATACAATGTGTATTAGAATATAGATAATACAAAATAAATTATTGCTAATCATTCCGTGTGGAGATTTCAAGTAAAAAAAGTTAAATATGCATAATAACAAAACACAAATGTAAATTAAGATCATCTATGCTTACATACTTACATGTTGCTGTTATCTATTTGAGGCGGTTTCACACTTTTCTCCTTATTCCTATAGATTTTTTTGCAAAATGGATTTATCTTCAATGTCAGTGGGAACACTAACCTTGGATTAGCTCTATTGATATACTGAGTCCAAAAAGAAACTGGCTAATTTAGCTACATATAGATCCAGCATATACAAAAATTCTACTGAAGAGCTATTGCTGTGACAAAGCGTCACTAACCAGGTGTATAAAAACAACAGAAATTTATTGCCTTATAATTTCTAAAGCTAAAATTTCAAAATCAAGGTGTTGCCAAGGCCATGCTTCCTCTATGTTACCTGTAAGGGAGAATCCATCCTTGCTTCTTCCAGCTTCTGATGATGGCTATTATCCTTGGCATTCCTGGGCTTGCAGCTACATCACTTCAATCTCTACCTCCCTTGTGTATGTCTTCACATGGTTTCCTTCCCCCTATAAATCTCTCTTCTTCTTATCAGCACACCAGTCATATTGGATCAAAAGCCTATCCTAGTCAAATGTGATCTCAATTAATGATATCTACAAAGCCCCTATTTCCAAATAAAGTTGCACTCTGAAGAACTGAGCATTAGGAAGTCAACATATCTTTTCTGGGAGGACATAGTTTAACCCAAGACATCATGATGTATTGCACACATAGACCTTGAGGAGGCGCCAACTGTAGTTGGCCCTGATAGGTTGAACTTTCTGATAATTTGAATGAAAATATGCAGTATTGACAATCCAGGTGAGAATTACTACATTTAGGCTAACTGATGGTATCTCTTGAGACACTATAGAAATCATCTATCATCACATAAAACTAATAAATCTTCTGAGAGCATTTTGGCATTTTCATTTCTAATGGAGACAAAAATTGTAACAATTTTCTTTTACTTTTCTTATATTTATTTTTATGGATTTTTTTTATTTTTTGAAAAGAAAACTTATTTCTCATCATATTCTAATACAACTTTTAGTTTTTTTCAAATGGCACCTATAAACCATCTGACCTCTTGATCAACTCTAATATTATTAGATAACAATATTCAACTTCTTTTCAACATGAAAACTATACAACAGATTTTTGACATCTTACGGATTGATACTGAGACTATTTTTATTTTATTGTCAGTGTAGTCATAACATTTTCTTTGATCAAGGTGAGTAGAAAAAAATAACCAAGAAAGAATGTTGGAGTGGGACAATAAAATGGTTAAGTCATAAATAATCAGTATACATGATTGATAGTATAATATTCTCTAAATTAGTTTGCTTGAGTTTAATGACCTAATAATCAGCTATTAAAATCATTAAAAGTAAATATATAAAAAATTCACTATTTTAATATAAATTCCAAATATGTCATATGTTATAATGCCATTTAATCTAGTTACAAATTCTGCAGTTATTGTATTAAGTCACCTTGAATATTATGGCTAAATCCTTCCAAAAATGTCTTTGGAATTACAAGATTTAAGCATAAAATTTTTGGATTCAATAGTTATATTGAAAGGTTCACTCAGAGAATATTTTTCACAGGCCAAATTGACATTGAATCATTGTCATCATCATAGAACAAAAGAATCCCTGAATTGCAAGAGGTAATAAATATCACTTTGCTCAGTTTACTAGCCAATGTATAAAATTCCTTTCAAAATAATATGTATTGAGAACAAACAATGTTACAAATACTCTTCTGAACAGCCAAATAGAGTATCAGGATCTGTAGTGCAGTAGTCGAATACATGTTGATCATTCTCTGATGACCCTTTTCACTGAATCATTCTTTTTCCCTTTAATTTCAAAATCATACTTTTCACCATAGTTTCTCATTCACTATTATTCTTTGTATCCAAATACTGGAAAAATAAAGAGAAGGAAGTACATGTTGAATAATCAGCCAAAGCAGTCACAGATAAGACTTTAACTCTATGATTGACATAGAAACCAGTTAGGGTTACAAAAATAAATAAATAAACAAACAAACAAACAAACAAACAAACAAATAAATAAAAAAGACAACCATACAATAGAGTATCTCACAGATTTTAGCTATTTTACTAACACTGAGTAACAAAAAAATAAATAAACAGTTAAGATGTAGACTTTATCACAATTTAAACCATTAATAAAAAGTATAATAATAAATGGTCTCACATATTGGACCAAAGGTGTTTGTAGTGTTTGTTAAAAGCAACCAACCATGGCCAGAGTTGATCATCCTGCTTTTTGCTTACTGATGAGCTTTTGGACTAGTCAGAATATTGAACACCAAATTGACTTTAAGATTTGAAATTTATACGTGGTACACCTACATCCAAATTCTGCACTGAGATCAAAATATGGGCAAGGTAATGTATAAATCTACTCAAAGTAAGAGAATATATATTGCAAGGAAACTATATCTAATTTAGAAAACACAGAAAGGGAAGAAATATTTATTTTTGACATCTTCATAGAAGTAAAATTTAGTCCTAACAGATGTTGTGTATTAAGCTTTTTCCAGTTAAACTTAGCAAATGAGAAAGCAACTTTAATGAATTATCTTACTGTCTTTTCACAAAACCAATCAATGACAACTCCTTCCCTCTAGAGATAATTAAAGTTGATCTAATTAGATTGGCTTCACTTACAAACTTGTCATGTAAGTAAAGTTAATTTGTTATCAGACCTAGTTTACCTATGGGAATTATTATGCTGTAATAATGAAATTATTGTTGCAAATCTTGAAACAAATTATGTATAGATGCCCAATTTTTTTGTTCAAGAATCCTCCTTTATTGTGAGTTATAAAATCATAAGTATAGCTCATTCTCTCATACCATGAAAACTTGGGCAAACATATTTAATTGTGTGCCCTCAGTACATCCAACTTTAAATGTTGAATACAGCTGATATTTTTCACACAAATAAACTGTATGCATGAATGTATTACAGTATATATTAATGTCCTATGCATTGTTTTATACTTATATAATGAAATGTTAGGAATTACTATCAATACAATCTTACCTTCATAGACAAAATGAAGATAAATATACTTGAAAATATTTCCTATGTTATTTTATGCTTTTAATCATTCATTAAACACTTCTTGAAATTTTGTTCTGCACTGCAATATGCTAGTTAATGGTTTATGGTAATAGACTGCAATTATAATGCCATAATATTTAAGATATTTAAATCAGAGCTTAATTGGCATGTGAGCAGGTTTTAACCACCAGAGTAGGAAAATTCCTCAACGTTGTCACATGGAACACACATCAGTCATTACTGATGACAGTGTGATAATGATATGTATCATGTGCCTACATCACATGAGATATTATTTATTTATTAACTTCCTTTTAAATGACTCATATATAACACTATTTAAATTTTTTTAGTTTACCTACACATTTATCATTTTCCTTGTTCAATATTTCCACTTGTATCTAAGAACTGCCTTCTGGAATAATTTTCCTTCTTCCTAAAATGAAAAGTTTAGGAGCACTAGTGGAGGGCTTCTGATACAAATGTCTCTTTTTAAATTTTGTTCCACCTTCATTTGGAAATTGTAGTCAACTGTAGTTCATATTTTACCATACTTGCTCTGTCATAGACTTTGCCCAATGCTATGTCTTCTTTGTTGGGTTGGTTTTCAGAAGTCTTTTGTCCATTCTACTTTTCATTCCTTTATGAGAAATCTCTTCGTTATTTTTTTCTTACTGTTTTTTCTTCAACTTCAATTTCTTTTTTGCTATGGTAATGTACATATAACATAAAATATATCATTTTCACCATTTAAATGTATACAATTCAGTGACATTTAGTACTTTCACTGTGTTGTGTAACTATCACCAATATCTAGTATGAGAACATTTTCATCACCCCAAAAGGAAACCTTGTACTAATTCAACAATAACTTCCCAATCCTTCCCTCCACTGCACCCTCCCACAGCCCTGGAAACCACAAACCTATCTGCCTTCTGTCTCTATGGATTTGCTCGTTCTGGATATTTCATAAAAATGGAATTATATATTATGTAGCTTTTCACGGCTGGCTTTCACTTAGAACAATGTTTTTGAGGTTCAACCACATAGTAGCATGTATCAGTACTTCTTCCCTTTTTACGGCTCACAGACAATAAATTCCTTACTTAGTTGTGTTTGGGACTTCTCAGGGAGTGCTTTTGTATTTTTCTGCAATTTAAAGCTAAAGCCAAAATAGGCTAATTTACCAATAGCTTTATCTACAGGGTAGATGTATTACTAGTTCACCACTGAGAGTGTCAACTTTAAATGATTTTATATTGAAGAATCTCTAAATATACCTCCCATCTTGCAAGAACTCCCAGTTGGTTTCTTGTCCCTTAGAAAAACCTAGGCTCTTGGCTACCAGGGATCATAGATCACCCAGTGGAAGTGACTTCCTGTTTGATATTCACTTACCTTTCTGTTTTCATATTGATCATCACTTCTTGGCTCCAAAGATTTCTGTTACTCTTCAATTAGTTCATTCAAGTATTTTTTAAAACATATTTTAAATATCTTATCAAATAATTTTAAGTGTTGATAGTGAGAGTTTTTCTCTGTATATTTAGTCATCCTACTCCTTAAATGGATGATTCACATTTTATACTAAAATAAGTTTCAGCCTTGCCTCAAGCAATAATATCTGTGAATTTACCAACTGTTTACTCTAGTGGATACATTATTTTATAATATCCTTTAAGAAAAATACACACATTTACAACAGCACGTGCCTGTTTGTTTCCTAAAATCCCCCCTTAATCCTTGGAATATGTGCAACATACTTGTGGTCATGTAGGAACAATATAAAGAGGTCTAGTCTAAATCCCATTTCCATCACCAACTATTAATAGCTGTATAATCCTAGGGAAATAACCAAAATTTTTGGATTCCAAGTATTTTTATTTATAAAGTCATGAAAATAGTATTTACTTTAGAATATTCTTGTGATAATCCAATAGGGTCATTTATCTTAGGTTTTTTTCACAATTTCTGGAACATAGTAAGTGATCAGTCAAATGTAGCTCAATCATTTATTTAAAACATGTTTGTTTTGCTTTATCCATGTCTAGGTATTCCTTTTTTTGTGGTAGATACACAAATGCACAGGTGCACAGGATAGACACTCCCCCCTTCATCCTTATGAACAGGCAGATAATGAAGTAATAAACAAATAAGTATATGATATGCGTGGGGATACCACATATTATATCATGAAGAAAAATAGAAAAATGATGCTGGGTAAGGAAAGTAAATAACTAGATTGTGGAAACAAAGTTATTTTACACAGAGTAGTTATGGAAAGCTTTTCTAAGAGAATAAAAGAGTTAAGATCATGCAAAGTTTTATAGATGATGTCACAGGGTTACTATTTATTCTATTTTGTCATAGGGAAGCTACAGAAGAGTACTGAACACAGTGGTGACAGAATCCAATTTAAGTATTATTCAAATCAATCTGGCTGTTCCAGAGAAAATGGAATGTGAGCTACAACAGTGGAAGCCAGTAGAGTAGTCAGAAGATGATTTTGGTAATGAAGGTGAGAAATGACAGTGACTTCAAGTAAGAGGAGTTGTGGAGATGAGGAGAAGCATTTGGATATCCTCACTATATTCTGATGTTAGAACTAATAGAACTTGCTGATAGAATGATTACAGAATGTGAGAGGAAAAATAGGTGACAGATAAACCATAGCTTTTCAGTATGAGATACTAGATAAATTGCATTACATTTATTAAGAGGAGATATTACATGAATCACAGGTATGAGGCATAAGTTGGATGGCATCATATGTCATCACAATTTGCCCAGGAAGTCTCACATCTCAGCCACTCTAGCATTTGTCACAAATTTTAAATTTTTTAATAAAGAATATTATTAGTGTTTTTATTCGAATAAGCTGGAGTGGGTTTGATAGGCCTTCATTTTGTATTTGTAGCTTCTGCCATAATCTTGTTTGATAGGGTGCAAATTGCATGCACATTGTTTTTGTCATTGTATTAGTTTTTTCTTCATGTATTTTGAAGCTCTGCTAGTTCACATATATTTTTGATTATTATATCTTCTTGATTAATTGAGCTCTTTCTGACTATGAAATTATTTTTTTTATCTCTAGTAATATTCTTTGTTCTAAAGTGTGTTCTGACATTAATATGGCCATTGTAACTTTCTTTTGATCAATGCTTGCATAACACATCTTTTTAGAATTTACTTTTAACCTAGTTACACCAATATAATTCAAATGCATTTCTTGTAAGCAGCATATAGTTAGGTGCAATTTTAAAAAATCCAATCTGACAATCTTTTTCTTTGAATTGGTATGGGTACCATCTTTTGTATTGATATTGCAGGTTGTATGCCTATTGTTTTATTGTGTGTTTTCTGTTTGTACTTTTTTCCTCCCTCTGCTCTCTGTCTACCTGTCTTTTGGGGGGGGGGTTGCTTATTATATTTTACTGTCTCATTTTAATCTACCTATTGGATATATGGCTATTTTCTAATAGTCATTCTCTGGGGAAATGTGCACACATACACACAGAAACATCTTTAGTCTATTTAGAGTTCATATTATAAAGCCAAAGTAGTACATATAAACCTGCAACAACCTAGGTCACTGCCACAACACTTCATTTTAAGCTTGTCCTACGTGCAACGTCAACATACATTGAAAATAACCTAGATAATTTTATAATTTTGTTTTCATTAGTCATACATACTTAGAAAATTCAGAGGGTGAAATAGAGACTGTTATATTTACCCAGATATTTAACATTTCTGTTTGTTTTTTGTATTTCTTCATTCCTAAAGTTCTATGTTTCCCACTGGAATCATTTTCCTCCAACCTAAAGATATTCCATTAGCATTTATTTTAGAGCTGTTTCGCTAGTAATGAATCTTCTTAGTTTTGCTTCATCTTATTCATTTAGCTTTATTTCTAAGGAATATTTGTGCTGGATATAGAATTCTGGGTTTACATTTCATTTAGCACTTAATGGATGTAACTTCACTATCTTATATCACCTCAGTTTTCGATGAAATATCTGCTTTCATTTGAATCATCGCTCCTTTACATACATTAATAGTATGTCATTTTTCTTTTATTGTTTCAAGATTTTTCTCTTTATATTTTATTTTCTGTAATTTGATTACAATATATTTGAGTATTTTTGTTTATTTCTTTTGTTGTATAGTTTATCATCTTTTTTTTTTTTTAATCCCTACAGAGTGTCAATAGTTTATCATCTTTGGAGTTTGCTGAGCCTCTTCAACCATTCAATTTATGCTTTTCAACAGAATTGCAAGATGATCACATTAATTTCCTCAGATCCTTTTAATTTGTTAATTACCTTCACTAATCTCTCTGTAGATGCAATGACAAGAACATTATACCTTTTGATATTGTCTCACAGATCTCTCAGGATTTATTCTTCTCTTTACTTTTTTAAAATTTCATTATTCATATTTATGTTAGTTTTCTGGGATTTCTGTCACAAAGTACCACAAACTGGGTAGATTAAAATAATAGAAAAATTTCTATCACAGTTCTAGAGGTAAAAAGTCTGAAATCAAGGTGTCAGCAAGGTGATGCTCCCTCTGACTCTGGGCAGAATCTTTCTGGCTTCTCCCTAGCTTTTCCTGGTGACCATCAATCCTTGGCATTTCTTGGCTTACATCTACATCACTCCAGTCTCTTTATCTGCCATCTGGTAGTGTTCTTCCCATGAATTTGTCTCTTTTTTTTGTAAGGACAGCAGTCAATTGGAATTAAAGGCCCACCCTACTCCAGTGCAGCTCATCTTAACTATATCTGCAATGACCCTATTTCCAAACAAGTTCACATTCTAAGGTTCTGGGAAGTACATAAAATTTGTGAGGACACTAACAAACAGAGAATAACATTGTATAATTCTATTGATCTATTGACAATTTCACTGGTTCACTGAATATTTCTTCTGTCATCTCCACTCAGATATTGAGCCCATCCAGTGAATGTTTTATTTAAGGCATAGTAATTTTCAGGTTAAAAATTTCTGTTTTTTTTACTTTCTAATTTTCCTGCTGGGAACATTTTACTCTCCAATCATTTCAACAGTGTTCAATGTTATGTTATAGAAGATGGTTATGATAGCTGAACGAAAAGGTTTTTTAGTAAGAATCCCAACATTTGGGTGATATCAGGTAATCTAGCATAACTGCTCCAACATAAATGTTAAAAGAGAGTCTTCAGGTTAAAGGAAAATGATATAATATAGATATTAGTGTCTTTTGATTGCCCTTTTCCTTGTGTGTTGTTTAGGTGTTCCCCATTATTTGCATGTCAGAAATTTTGGATTCTATCCTGGAACATTTGAATATTGTTCCTAGATATTGAATCTTTTTACAATCCTACAGAAAACATTATTCTTGATTTACTTTGTTCTAGTAAATATTACGGACTGAATTCTTTTTTCCTAAAAATCATATGTTGAAACCCAAACACCAAATGTGATTATATTTGGAGGTAGGGTCTTTGACAAAGAAATTTATGTTAAATTAGGTAATATTCATAGGCCACAAATTTGGATTGGGACTGGTGTCCTTATAACAAGTGGAAGAAATGTCAAAATGCTCTCTCTCTCTTTTCACACATAAACAGAGGAAAGGCCATGTGCGGATAGAGTGAGAAGGTAGCCATCTTCAGGCCAAGAAGAGAGGCCTCACCAGAAACCAATACTCCTGGCACCTTGGTCTTGAACTTTTAGACTCCAGAAATGTGAGCAAAAAAATTTCTATTGTTTAAGTCACCAAGTATGTGGTAAGTTGTTATGGCAGCCCAAGCAGAGTAATACATTAGGTGATCAACCAGGTTAGGGTGAGCCTGAAAGTCTTTTCTTTTTTTTTGTCTTCTGTGGGTGGCAATTTCAATATCAATTCTTTTTCAATATCTTTTCCATGTTATTTTGATTCACCAGCAAACATCAATCAAAGGTTAGTCTAGAACTTGGTCACTAGCATGTAAAGTATTACAGTTTCTACTGGCTCCATTATGCTTTTTTAAATGTTTGTTACACATGTGTACAACTTGGCAGTAAGCCTAGGATTTATGTCAATTAATATGGAAAACTAGGGGATGGCTTTCTTATTGGAATTTTTTCCACACTTTCTAAACCCATTTCTCTAGTTCCTCTCTTTAGAAAGATGTGATTTTCTTAGAGTTTTAGCCTATTGGACTGTTGTATTTTCCTGTGTCAGTGTTGAGGGTCTAAAAATTACCACATTCCTTGGATAATGGTCCCTTCCCTCCATCTCCAAATTCAATAAAGAAGAGTGGAGTACTTTTCATATCTTATCATTCTGATCCATTTTCCTCTCTCTCTTCTGTTTTTAAAACTCATGTGTTTAATTGAGTCCATCCTGATAATCCAGGATAATCTTTCTATTTTATGATCAATTTATCAGAAATCTTAATAACATCTTTAAACTTAATTCCCTCTTGTCACATGAAGTAACATATTCATAAAGCCCAGGGATTAGGGCCTGGTTATCTTTGGAAAATTAAAATCTTTAGGAAGATGAAAAAAATCTAAATATTTACATTCTAGCACCATAGGAATTAGGTTTTATAGAGGCAAAAGACAGATAAATCAGTGACTATTCTATCACTTGCTAGTATTTTGACACACTTATGCTCTGGGTGGTACAGAAAACAGAAGTGGAAATACACATTAGGCTGGTAATTTGTAGAAAGCTCCTCAGAAGAAGTAGTACTTGAATTTTAAAGGCTGAGTTGTAGGACTAAACATAGAGAGGAAAATGCACTGGAGGGAACTACAAATGAGATATGACACGCATTCGTGAAATTCAGGTGGTTTACTATGGCTAAAGACATGCATGACTATGAATGCTAATGAGATGACATGAGCAAGTTGTAGGTTATCTAGAGTCTGAAGGAACATGTATGCTGAGCGAAGGAAGTTTATTATGTTTCTAAAAGTCATAGGAAGGTAAAATTTTATATATTTCTCAAATAAGTGACTGGACTATATGGGTTTTATACAATCTTTCATCTTCCGCAGGTAATTGTATTAGTAGGAGTGTGATAATTCTAGGAAGAAGCAGGAACATTAATTCTTTAAATCCATGCAAGAAATTATGTGAGTTTAAACAAAGTAGTGGCAGTGAAAATGGAGAGTAGGGAAAAATATTTTTAGGGATTGATAGCTGATTAGACACATAGGGATGAGAAAGATAAAGAAACCTAGGATACTTCCTAAATTTCTTTTTTGGAACAATTCTTGTGTATTGATGAAACTCAGGTTAGAACTATAGAAAGAAGAGCAGAATGGCATAAATATAATAATTACGGCTTCAAATATACTTGTTTTGAGAAGCTATGGAATATTCTAGCAGCTATTTAACGCAGGCAGATGCATATGCACATTTTAAGTCCATTAAAAATGCCTGTAGGTGATATAATTTGATAAGTTTCATTGCTTTCTGAAAATTATAATGTAAACCTCATGAAAAGCAAAGAATGTGACTACTTTGTTTAGTGCTATATTTCTAGCACCTAGGAAAATATCTGCCCCAATTAGGACCTCAATAATATTATTGAGTGAAATAATCAGCTTATATTTGACATTTAGTTGTATTAATAGATGTTGATGAAATCTCCCAAGTAGATTATATAGAATAAGAAGAGAACAAAGCCCAGAGCCGCGAAGAATAATTACATTTACGTAATGTCCATTCCTTGCATACCATTGAAATTTAAGGAAGAGCAGCTACTGACATATATGGAAATCCTTAAATGAAGTAGTCTAGAAGGAGAAGAGACTGCTAAAGGATGTCAGAATGATGTCCGTGGCCACAAAGAGATCATGTAAAGAAACAAAGAAAAAGCATCTGTTGACCGTGGTGCAAATACCAATATCAGAGGTGACATTGGAATGGTTAGACAGAAGTTAGATCAAAGTGTGTTGAGGAAGGAAGGAACAAATGAAAAATATTAAGGTTACTAGATATAAAATAAAGGCAAAATAAGAGTTATAGCAAAAGAATATCTAAAATTATCTGTTGTATACTAAATAGAATGAGCCAATAAAATGGGAAAAGTAAAGGATATAAGAAAAAGCAGACATCAAAAAGTGCAAATTTACAAAATTTAAGTTCAAATGCCATTTCCATATTGATTTAATAGCCCATTTCTGAATGCCTGCACTTTGTTGAATGGACATTTATACATGGGAGGATCAGACATATTTTTAATTAAGGTTTTGGTTAGTGTCATGCAGTGAATGCTAATGAGGCATGTTGCATACATTAAGACTGATTTTCATTTGTGCATCAACCCTCTTAATAATAGTATCTAATTAAGACATTCATTAAAAGTCTATAATGTTTGCTTAATGGAAAAAATCCAATAGAACTCCATTAGGTTCTCCTTGTTACCTTAAAATTATACAAGTTTAACAAATGCCTTAATTAGCTAGTAAAGGGAAGGAATATTATACAATTTAATTTAGGATTACTTAATGTAGGAAATAGCATTTTCTAGTGCTGAATGCTTTATTTTAGTGATATATATTATCACTAAAAGTAAAATTCACAAGAACTGGAAGTTCAAGCATAGAAATTTGCCTAGTTTTCTAAGAATGTTGACATCATGTTGTATTAGAACAAAAAAGAAGAAATAAAATAAATTTTCCTTGATATAAATGACTTTGTTTTTCACTGTGTAGGTAAAATCGTGATGCTTTCAGTCCCACTTGCAGTTGTTGTTTTTTTATTTTCTTACTATTAATCATTTATTTTCTTACTATTACTTCTCTGTCTTTTAAATATTCTGCTTTTCCACTTAAGAGGTATTTTGATTAATGACATTTTATAATTAATAATATCATTAATAAGACTATTCATCTACAAATAGCCCATAAAAAAAACCTGACACAGTTCTACAAATAAACATCAAAGAATTTGGAAAATGCATTCTTTAAGAGAACTGATTTTTGAAGGCTTATTGAAGGTCATTATTCTCTTAGTAAGTTCTAAGTGAGAAAAAAAATAATCAAAAATATGGAGCTTGGGAACTTTTTTTTCCTTTTGGTTTCAAATAATATAAAAAAAAATCTAACAGAAAGTATTTCCTGAAATACCCATTTGTAACTCAAGTAGTTCATATTATCTGACGCCATTCTGGATATTAAAGGGTTATAAATCATACTGTTGGATTGTCAGTCTGGGAAGATTGACTGGCTTATTCTAAAATGATCATAGAACTTTCCGTTTAGGTTTGTGCCAGAAATTTACCTCACGTAAGGTTCCCTGGAAGCAGAGCCTAAAATGAGGATTCTTGGTCAAATGATATACTTGAGGGAGTGCTCTCAGCAGAAGAGGATTGAGAGCAGCAGAGTAGAGGAGAGAGAAAAGCAAAGTGAGCAAGATCTCTCAGCTGGAGACTAGCTCTGCTTTGATCACACAGGGAAGCTGGAAGCATAAATTGCACCATGGAGTTTGAACTGCCTTGAGATAAGAGGTGGACCTTTTATACCCTTGCATCAGTGAGTCATTGGCTCACAGCTGCCTCAGAGCAAGAGGAGGAAGCTATGAAGCACAGAGACGTAGTTATCATTTGCCCAAGGACGCTTGACTGGAAAAGGGAGTAACTGACCCCTTATCAACTAACACAGAAGCTGGCAAAGTGAATCTGGCTACTCATTTGAATAATAATTCTCCCTTACTTACTCAAATGTTTTTTTAGTTTGGGGCTTTACACAGACTTTCTAATTAGTGCTTACGTTTGAGTGTTTATACATGCCAGTAGTTAGCTTTCAAACTATTTCACATGCATACTATTTTTTCTTTTAATGAAATTAAAAACATGATACAGTCTCAGTTTGGATATTTTATGATGTTTATACCCCAAATCACCTAATTCAGAATTTATTAATCAAAGGTGAACTAAGATTGAATCACAATTTCTAAGATATCAGAACTTTTTTACAGTCTAGTAAAAAACTAAACCAAGCACATTGCTATAGCTATTCTGCAATGTTAAAATTTTACAAAAACACAAAACAAAAAGTACAAATGTGGCAGAAAAACTAAAGCAAACATGGAAAAATAGAAACATTGTAACACATTACTTTCTCGAAGTTAAAAAATATTTTATGTAAAACAGCTGATTATAGTACAGAATATTTTCTTTTACTTTTTACACAAATGTGTGATGTTCCTAGTTCTTCACAATTTCGGAAAAAACTTTGTAAAACAGGATTTGTGGAACAAAGTATAATCTCTGCTGTTACAATTTCTTCTGAGTTATGATCAATACGTGTTATCTTTAATGTATTTTCTATTTTGGAGGGAATACTCAAGCATTTGAAAGCAGCACTGATCTGTTATTCACCTCAGAAATGTGATATTTTTGTTGATTTAGTATCTAGGTAGGGAGCTGTGTGGTGAGGGACATTTTTACCATATATAAGGCAATATGCAAAGTGATTCAGAATCAAACACATTTATTAAAATTATGTCAACTGAAGTAAAAAAGAGGTACAAAGTCAGACACAGGAATAAGCAATAGTTTAAAATTAAGAGTTGTTAATGAAGGGTTCATGAAGGAGGTAGGAACTGACAATGGAGGTTCAAGGAATTGTAGAACCTGGACAGAGAGGCATGGGAGGGCTTTAAAATATGAGGATAAAATGATACATGTATATGGCAGCACGAATGTGAAATGCCTGAGTGAAGAGTAGTAGACCAGGTAGGCTGCAGTTGAGTGCTATTGAATAGAACAGAAAAAAATACCATGGAGTTTCAGGGCAGGGAGAAGAGTGTTAGGAGCCTTGCACAACAGGCTGAAGAACCGTTCTCTTTAGAGAACAAAGATATTCAAGAATCCTTTGAAATATAAAATGTTACAAACAGACCTAAGCTTGTAAAGATGGACATGGCCATTGTATACTGAGTGGTGTTTGCATGGTGCCTTAGATGGTTTTGTGCTGCTACAACAGAATATATGAGACTGGGTAATTTATAATGAACAGAAATGTATTGGCTTACAGTTAGGGAGGCTTGGAAGTCTATGACTGAGGGGCTGCATCTGGCTAGGGCCTTCTTGCTGCATCATCCCATAGCAGAAGGGTAAAGAGAGAGCAAGAGAGGGAGTAAGGAGCCCACTCCCAGGACAAAAGCATTAATCAATTTACTCTGCCCTCAGGGCTTAATCACCTCTCATTAGGCCTCACCTCTAAACACTGTTGCATTGGGGATTAAGTTTCTAAAACATGAACTTTGGGGCATACATTCAAACTCTAAACATGTTAAAGAAAAGAAGAGGCCAGTTAAGCAATGGTTTTAATGTGACCCTGAATTAGAGTGGCAGCCTTGGAATGTAAATCAGAAACATGTATGAGAAATACAAAGTAAGTGTAGACAATATGTAGAGAACAGAAAGAGATGAAGGTCACTGGATCCTGTGAGATTGTGTGAGCACCACAAGCATACACGGGAGAAGTGAAGTCAGGGAAAGAAATGGATTTGCTAAGTGTCAGCAATGAGGTTTGAATATTTTGTATTATATGTGCTGAGAGGAAAATCAGGTTTTCAGAGATGTGGATGTCAGTCAAGAGAGAAGTTAGGAAGCAGGAGATGGCCAACTAGACCAATGTTGCATAGAAAAGGGAGTCACACTAACGGGGCAAAAGAAGAGAGCCAATGGAAAGTTTTTATAGGAATAGAGTTTTTATACTAGGTCCTTAAAACACTCTTATTTAGGAATTCCAATATATAGGCTTTTTAAAAGCATATTGAAAAAAAATTGGATGAAGAAGCAAGAAAATAATGTCACAATTTCAACAATATTTTTCTTTTCACAAAGCTGACATATTTTTCTTAAGTAGCAAAGCTTTGTAGGAAGTTTAGACACACTGTGTGCTGAAGGTTCAACTTTAAACGAATTTTAAGAATTTAGATATATCTAATATTCAAAATATATTATTATTTTAATTCTATTTTGTATGCTTTTATATAACACTAATTGGGACATTAATAAACATTGTTGCATCATGTAGTTAGACATAACTTAATGGCAAAATCATGTTCCACTCAAGCCAGTTATTCAGCCATTAACTTACCTTGAGCATCTACTGTATAGTGAAGAATGCAAAGGTTCATCAAATGATTCTTATGTTAAAGTGAATTCACAATATACTGATGACAATAGATAAAAACCACAGAGAAAAAAAAAAGTAACGTTAATGTCCAATCAATAAAAACATAGTCACAAACACAAAGCTTGTGAAGAGCATGCAGATTAATATATCTGAAACAAATTTAGAGGTTTAAATCAGAATGGCATTGTAAAATATTGTATGTCTGTTCTGTCCCCATACTTAGATTCTGTTATCCAGCCTACACTTGTACCTTTTCTGACCTTACATAATTCCTTAAAGCCATAGGTTATATGAACATAAAGTAGACAATAAAGAGTTGCTAAAATGAAGTAAATCATCCACATTATCAAAGACAAGATAGAGACCTATTGGAGATGGCCAGTGAACAAAACCAGACAAGGGAAAAAGAAAGAAGTCTAGCATGATAAGAAAATAAGTGGACAAGTTTTCTGTACACATGCGCATGCACACAAGAAAGGAACAGAAACTAAATTTGTTTTATTTTTCCAGAAATACAGCAAGCACATTCTGCCACTTTGACACCATAACAAAATAATAAAGATTTAATTTTATAATTGCTATTGAAAAAAATTTCAGATGGTCTGGGCAATTGCATACAGATTTCTTTCAATTACAACAACATCACAGATGTCACTGACAGGCAAAATTCCACCTCTTCCTCCAAGGAAATGAAGAAGAAATGGTGTACATATGTGCTGCATGCATATATTTCTGCTCCTTCTTAGGCTGACACCAAAAAACATATGTGTATCTATGCTATTAGTAGGATTTCCATTCCCTTATTTCAAAATAACTTTGAGGTTCCTTATTTCAAAATAATTTTGAGGTCTTTTATTTTGAAATAATTTCAAGGTCATTGCTGAAATAACAAAGCTGAATCATCTTGATATTTACAGTATTTATATTTTTATTTTATGCTTTATTCATTCCATATTTCATGGAGATAACAGAATCAAAGAATTACTACAGACTGGTGCCAGTAACCTTCATATGATGTCAAAACAGAAAACCTAGCAACTAATTGGCTACATCATGGAGCATGTAGATTAAAAGGACTTTGATAGGAATTAAATTGCTTTGATTCAGTGTGTAATATTCATAAGTTCCCTTTTTTTGGCATGTAAATGAGATCATGAACACTAAGGGCAAAGGTTTTTTTTTTGGCAATCATGTATCATGTGTTATGCACAGAGTTTTCAATTAGTATGTTCTAAATTAAATTTTTAATATTTAATTGAAAAAGTCAAAGTAAAAACAAAAAGAAATGACTCACAAAGGGGTTGAGTCCCTGAAATCTCATAAACCAGTTTAAATGCATGTTTGTCATCAAAATAATGAAAATTTGGTTCATTCACTTATTCATTTCAAGAACCATTTATTGAGTGCATATTTAGTCACTTTGCTAAATACTGCTAATAAAATTTGAAATGAAATAATCAGTGCTCTTAAAATTGCCCTTTTGCAGCATAGTGGAGAAAACACGTCAACAGTTCACTCAACTGTGGTCTGTTATAGTCGTAGTACGATAAATGTATGCAGATGCTTTTTCTACTGAGGCCAACACAGAAAGCTTACTGGGAAGTCAATGGTGATGTGAAGCAAAAGCTTGTGGAATATCACAGGTAGACCTGGATAGGAAGCCATTGAGAAAGCACATCAGACAAAGCAAAGAGTGTATATAACGGCATGAGAGGCTACATATATTGACATATTAGTGGAAAAATAATTTTTTATGATTAAGTAAAAGGAAAATTGGCCTAATATGCATGAGAGATTGATGAGTCAGTGAGAAGTTTTAGGCTATGAAGGAATATGATAATGTATTTAGCATTGGAATGATTTCAAACACTTAACATAGTTTGCTAGGTGATGTTTTTGTTTTGAAGTCTGTTTCCCCCTCCCTTAGAGTGTGGCATCTTATCAGATCCCATATATGAGAACTTGGATGCCTCTCTCCACTAGGGAATGTTAAGTGGAACCTTATCAGATGCCCCCATATGTGAGTTACTGACCTCAACTACTGGACTTTAAAAATACATACAAACTCAGGAGTTTGACAGACACTTTGAGAGCTTAGGCCATGTCAGGGCTGCACTCTGTCGGTGGCTTTTCTGAAGACCAAGCGAGTGTGTTGTGACAGGCTGCTCTGTGTCAGCCACTCCTCCCGTCATCAAGGGCTCAGGACGACACCCTGTTAGCTTTGGAGTTAATCTCCGAAGCCTTGCCTGCCAACACCCACACTGCCCTCTTACACCAAGGAATCTCAGGTGTCCTCACAAATCTCCACTGTGCTAGTCAAGCCAATTCCTCCTGAGAACCGCTCCTTCTAAAAGGACACCTCAAAACTTACCTAGACTTTACTTTCCACAGAAGCTTGCTTCCATCCTAATTAACTGGAATTTAGTAA
Organism: Lepilemur ruficaudatus; assembly: GCA_963574885.1. NCBI lineage: Eukaryota > Metazoa > Chordata > Mammalia > Primates > Lepilemuridae > Lepilemur > Lepilemur ruficaudatus. The sequence continues at coordinate 9,086 of CAUYRT010025529.1, read as the reverse complement.
TTTTGGAACTCACTGTGGGGTTAGTACACCTCATCTATCAGGTGTATTCCCTATGTTCATGATATTCTCCCCCTCTTTGAGCATTATAAGCCAAGAAAAAAATTCTCTTTGTACTGCAATAAATTATGTAATTTGTGAAATCATACTTTGGTCATTTTCTTTTTTCTTCCATACAGAACAGATAACAGGCAATCAAAGTTTTGTCCTACATAAGAACATCTTTAAAACTTTGAAATTAATGCAAATTCTCCCAGAGAGTGACTTATATAATCAGGGGCTTGGGAGGATGGAGCTAACCGTAAGTCTCAAGTTTTCTGGATTCATAAGTAAAAGTAGGTGAAACAGTGGAAGAGGTAGTGTAAATTGAGTGGGCAGTATAGAAATAGAACACGCCAGTATTATTCCTTTTTATCCCTCCCTTCCTTGTCACTTCATGTTTTCTAGAGCCAATTCTGTTTTTCTTTGATAAGCCTTATGTTTAAGACACATTTTAGCACAAGCACATCATCTAATCAAGTGATATAGCGTGAAATGCATGTGTAATATAAGAGGTCCACATTTTATTTTCAGATGCCAAGTTGAACTTCCTGTGAAAAATAGAAAATGTTTTAATCAAACCATTCCTAGCAGGTCCGACCTCTTGGAATGTTAAGGAGACAGAAAGAGCACGTAAGTAGCAGGCAGATTGGGTAAGTATTTTTAGCAGGAAAAAAAGATCTTTTATGATTTCTCAATCCATAAGTGTTTTCAGGCAATGGCACATGATGGCAAATCAAGTGAAACATAATATATATTCAACTTAACATATACTGCTTTCTTGTGTAACTTCAACCCATGGTCAGTGCTAACAAAATAAAACAAAACAGGAAAACACAACAATAAAAGCAAAGGTGTATGAGGTATATGGGTATGTGACTGATTTAAACATCCTTAATTAAGAAGATGATTATTAATCTTTTTCTGCATAATTCAAATTTTAAATTTTATTTTTTAATTGACATATAATAATTGTACATATTTATGGAGTGCATAGCGATGTTTTGATACATATAATATATAGTGATGAGATCAGAAAAATTAACATATCTATCATATCAAATATTTTTCATTTCTTTGTGTTAAGAACATTCAGTATCCTCATTCTAGCTATTTGAGACTTTATAATATATTATTGTTAACTACAGTCATCCTACAGTGGTATAGAATACTAAACTTTCTCCTATCTAGCTGTACCCATATTTCAAATTGTATCTCTAATTTTCTCATATTTATCTGTAGCACAAATTCCACCCAAATTTCTCCCCAGTTTTTTTTTTACCACAGTACAGCTAACTGAACCATGTGATGTTCTATCTCTAATTATTGTTTAATTATATTTTATAATTTTTCAAATCATAAAATCGCCATCCTGAGATAGATGTCCAATTCCCAGGATACAGAGGTGGCATGTGCATGGATCATACTCACATAGAAATTCAGTTACATTTGGTCAAATTCTGTGTTTCAGTGCAATAGATTGTCTTCTCTGAATTCTTCCATGGTCAGTATTGTCCATGCAACAAAAAATAAATAAACATAAAAGAAATTATTTTAATGGTTTGTAAAACATTTAAATAGTTTTGAAGATTTATTCATATTACTCTCAAATGTGTATCAAAAATAGCATTTCTCCTTTTTTTCTGAAACTATTTTAATATTATTCTGTAGAAGAGGATCTAAATTATGGTTGATTCCAGTAATTTGGGTTTGATCCTGCAATTTTAGCAGTCTTTAAGTAACTCTTTTTCTGATTATTGTCCATTCTTAAGGAACCCCTCTCATTTTCTCTTCTCCAAATCTGAGTACTGCCCTGGCCCTATTAGTCAACAGAAAGAAAATACTTTTCATTTGTGCTCAATATTCTTAAACTGCCCTCAGTCCTAGTATCCATTGTGACTAGTCCCTTTTCTGATAGTTAGATTAAAATCAGCTTCTGAAACTTGAAGCAGATGGAATTCATGGTCTGAACTCTCTACTTCATCTAGTTCTATATTCTCCACCTTTGTTTTTGCTTCTGCTACTGCTGCTGTGCACTTAAGTCCTGACTTAGATGCATGTGTGTGCTCAGCTCTGGTTGTCTGCCCTGCAGCCTTTCATTATACCACCATTTTGTACATTACGATGGAAATTCCCATCTAACTTGCTATCTGGGTGGACAGTCAGCTAAATACCACATCACCTCACCCCTTGATGAACAAGTAAAAGCTTCTTAATTTTTTCCACAATACTTGTAGATTAGCAGGGGAAGAAATCCTCAGAACCTTCCAGGCCTGGTATACCAAATACTTTACTTTGATTCTCAACACTTAGGCTCATCTGAGGAAGGTGGTGAAGTGATCTCTTTTAAGCATCTCAAGCATAATCTGAATTTAAGCGCAAGACCTCATACTTGGCAATTTTCTTGAAGTAACCTAACCCACCTTCATTACCTTGAACCAAAGACCAAAGATCTCTGTCCCATGTCTGTCCTGTCCTTTGTGCCTCTCTTACATAACCACTCCTTGCTAAAAAGAAAATAACTGTTTCGTTCGCTCTTCCTTTGTTTTTCTTAGACAAGGTGCCCTTCTGTTGCCTGGGCTGGAGTGCAGTGATGTCATCATAGCTGTCTACAATCTCAAACTCCTGGGCTCAAGCGACCCTCCTGCCTCAGTCTCCCAAAGTGCTAGGTTTACAGGTGTGAGTCACCACATCCAGCCCTCTTTCACTCTTAATTGAAATCATTCTATTTTATATCCTCTCCCCCTACGTCACAGGCCCTCATGGCTTGTACCATGGGCATAAATGTTAACTTTGATACATTAATACTAAAACTTAAATTGAGTCACTAAATGTTGATAATTGATATAATAATGGAATTCAGAAATTATGTCTCTCTCTAAAAGCATGGCTTGTGTGTGGTGATACTGTAAAAGGATTTCAGATATCAGAGTGCTCATTTAAAAATATTAACTGCAGAAGCAGCAGCATCACTTGAGGCTATGAATTTCAGACCAGCCGGGGCAAGACAGCTAGATCCTGTCTCTACAAAAAAAATTTAAAAAATGAGCCAGGAGTGGTGTTGCAAGACTATAGTCCTAACTATTAATACTTGGGAGGTTGAGGTAGGAAGATTTCCTGAACGCAGGAGTTTGAGAGCCCAGGAGTTTGAGGCTACAGTGAGCTGTGATTGCACCACTGTGCTCTAGCCTGAAGGACAGAGTGAGATCTGTCTCAAAAAAAAAAAAAAAAAAGGAAATTAACCATATTAAACATATTGAAAATCCTATTTTCCATCAGAATTTGAATATTTCTCTTCATTACTACTAAAACAATTCTAAAGCATTCTCTTCTTTCTCCCTGCCCAGTCTCTCCCCTGAAACAAAACAAAACAAAAACCTCAGATAATTAGATGCCTCAGGCTATCTAGACAAGGTCTACAGAAAAAAAGATCTTAATATTTCTCAATTTATTACTCATATTTCACTTTTTAACTCAGTTCTTTGATTACGTCCCTGATTATTTTTATGTTATGAACATTGAAACAGTATTTTACCCGTTTTACTTATTTAATGAGCTCTTTTACCGAACTATACCCTTGTGGTTCAGGTATTCGTATATGAGTTCAAGTACAGATTTTAGTTGTTTTAAGCATATTTTAAATCGGATGAAGAAGTTTTTGTGTATGTGAATTAATGAATCATCTTCTGAATGAAGGAGCACTGTTTTCACCAGATTTTCACAAAGATCTATGACACGCACAATATTAAGAATCTAAAGTGCAAAATATGATCATGTCACTCCTCCATGGAAATCACTCTGATGGTTTCCCATTACCTTTAGAAAAAAATACAAAGTTTTTAGCATGGTATTCAAGGGTCTTTATAATTTGGCTTTTACTAAATCTCTCAGTCTCATATCTCAGACTTACCTAGTGCTATATTCTGCCCCAAAGTGGACTTATTTTAGATCCCTTTAAGTGTATTCATTCCTCTAGAACCATTTAATATGCTGTGGCTTCTGCCTAGAACTCTTAGGCTGTCCAGCTCCTATTCATCTTTTAGGTCTCACTCTAAAGGTCACTTTATTGGAGATTATGTCCCCAACCAGATTATAATCCATTAAAGTAAGAAAACTATAAATCTTATTATAGCACATTATTATATGTTCCATCCCTGACTTGGTATTTCACAAATGTTTGCATATCAATTGAATAAGACAATGGGAGGAAAATGTGAAAGCTAAATACAGTAACTAGAGATATTTGTTTTTAATGTAAATGATTGGTTTATTATAATTTATTATTTTATTACATTTTCTTCACTCTATATTGCCACAATTTATTCTGAATACCAAATTAGTGCCAGTTAGTTATTTTTATTAGTCAGTATCCCAGAACATAATGGGTTGGAAAAATTTAAAAAAGGAATAAATGACAAAATTTTCATAAAGTAACTGATTACAAAGGTGTGGGCAGTTTAATGGAAAACAAGAAGGAATTGTAGAGCATTCTGGATGAAACAATAGGGAGAAACCTGTGACCACATATACTCACAAAGAAGTAAGGAGAAGCAAGAGCTATCAGAACTCTAGAAAGCTGGTAGCTTTTAGGAAAGGGCCATGAACACAGAACCTATGGCTTTAAGTAGAGGAATGCAAACACTGCCAACCCACCTTAGGCCAGATGGGAGGGAAGTAAGGAAAAAATACCTTGGGTTTCACACTTCTCCTACCTGCAGTTCTCCTGCTGGTGCCTCTCATTTGCTGTGCTCAATCAGAAGTCAGAGAGCAAGGGCACCCTAATGGTGCAATGCACACAGTTCAGCATTCTAGACCACGGAACTCGATGGAAAGGACAAAGAGTGAACCCAGAGGAGAAAAAGAGTAAGTAGGTCGTTAGCATAGGATCAAATTCAGAGGATGAACAATAAGTCTCATTTTGTTGCAAATCTTAAGTTTTTAGTTTTCAGTACCTGTTTATAAGTGATGTCAATTAGAGCCTTATCAGTGACTCCTGTGTTTGCTTAGTTTTCCAAATCAATATTTTGGTATCTCCTCATACTATATGCCTGAAGAACAGAGATTGTGTCTCTTGTTTCTGTATGGCCAAAAGAAATCCACTTAACCTTTAAAAGTTATATTTTATTTTACTTATGTGATATGTGTGTGAAGGATTGTATTAGTGTTGACTCCATTATTTGTATTTTTGGCCCTTATACTTATTAATTTATACACAAACAATAAAATGATCCAGTTATTAAGATAACTGAATGCGAACAGATAAAGATTAGATGAAAATGCCAACTTCAGTACTCACTTGGTATTGTTACATGTCACTGTTGCAAAATATGATAGCATCTGCAACTTGATGTATATATTTTGATTATTAAACAGTTGAAACAACACTTACATTTTCATCCACAATGTTTTATGTATAAGATTAATGTTTCAGACTAATGAAAGCATAGTGAAGAAAATAATTTTATTGTAAGAAAATAATAAAACATAGTTACGTTGGAATTAATTTCCTTCAGGCTTTTTTCAATTCATGTAATGTTAATGTGATCTATATTTATCATTGAAAAATTAGCAAGTATGACCTAACTATAAAGAATTATTATTCAATTCCATTCTCTAATGATAAAATTATACCTCTATTATTTCTGTTTATACACTTTGCAATACAAACACTTTACTTAAGATCCAATTTAGCTCACTATGCCAGGAGAAAAGTATACATTTAGTTTTTACTTGTAATTGAATTTTGGTATTTTCTTTATTATAATATATAAGATAGTATAAACAAGTTAGCATATTTGCAAATGGAAAATGATGAATTCTTTTTTCCCTATGTGGAAATGTGAGGAAATAAAAATTGATGCTTCATTCAATAATTATTTTAAAATGTGTAGTTCATATCATTTTGTGTTATAACATACATGTCTCATGCATGAAGTAAAGGCTGCATTATCTACTGCTTAAAGAAGTAACAACACACGGGGATTCTCACTTGCTGAAATTTATTCTAGGCATTCTAGAAAGCTTATGCTAGGCAAGTGCCACCTTATAACATTAGATACAAGGGAAAGACTGCATTCTCTATGTGCAAAAAGGAAAAGAGAGACAAAGGATTAAACAACAATAGATTGATCAAAGAAATATACAGAGATATAGATCATTATGTTTGTTAAATATAAAAGAAGAGATACTTGATATTGAAGATTATTAAAAGCATTTAGTCTTGTATATATACATTTTTTTAAAATCTGGAATATATGTGGATTGTAAGGAGGCTAAATGAAATCCAGGACAAAATGGAAAATCAACTCAAAAATACCAGAAAAACAATTCAGGAAATGAACGAAAAATTTACTAAAGATAGAGACATATTTTTAAAAAATAAAACCAAATAGTACTCATATTAAAAAGAAAAACTAAATAGTACTGGAAATGAAAAATTCATTTAAAGAAATAAAAAGGCACTGTGGAAAGAAAGCTTTAAGAATAGACCAGACAGGGCAGAGGAAAGACTTTCAGAGCTCAAAGGCAATACTTTTGAATTAACCGAGTCAAAAATAAAGAACAAAGAATCAAGAGGAATGAACAAAGCCTTTAAGAAACATGGGATTATGTAAAGTGGCCAAATATAAGAATCTTACACATCCCTCAGGGTGCAAAAGTAAAAGCATAACGTCTGAAAAACTTATTTGAGGGAATAATTGAGGAAAATTTCCCTGGTCTTGCTAGAGGTTTAGACATCTAGTTACAAGAAGCCTGGGAGATTCCCCAAAACAATGTCATCATACTGTCCCAAGTCAACATAAAGGAGGAACTCTTGTGTTTGTTTTCTAGTAAATCTAATGTTCTGTCCTTGAATATAATTTTTTTACTCTTCATAGAGTGGTTCACTAAAATATCGACTAGATTATTTTATTATGCTGGCAAAACATGTAGTAGTGAGTCCCTAGGACTTTCAGAATTAAATATGGACTCATTAAGTTGACAGTGTAGGCAGTAGTGTCAGCATCATTGCCCACTATATTGCTTTTTTTTTTCAGAAAACAAAAGTAATTACACAAGTAGTTAATTTAAAGATAAATTATAGGTTTGTTAACAGGGCAAAATGAGACAAAACTGTTTATAAAAGATAAATTTGATAAAAATACATCAAATAGATTAGAAGAGAAACAACCCATGTAGTTGACCTTATTTGAAGAATCTACATTAATTAGGTTTTGGGTTAATAAAGGTGCATTCTAGGGTGTTGAAGGAATGGAAGGCAGCAACATTTCAAGAAATATTTTGGCAGGGCGCAGTGGCTCATGCCTGTAATCTTAGCACTCTGGGAGGCTGAGGCAGGAGGATTGCTTGAGCTTGGGTGTTCAAGACCAGCCTGAGCAAGGAGTGAGACCCCATCTCTACTAAAAATAGAAAGAAATTAGCTGGACAACTAAAAATATATAGAAAAATTAGTCGGGCATGGTGGCTCATGCCTATAGTCCCAGCTACTTGGGAGGCTGAGGCAGGAGGATTGCTTGAGCCCAGGAGTTTGAGGTTGCTGTGAGCTAAGCTGATGCCACGGCACTCTAGCGCGGGCAACAGAGTGAGACTCTGTCTCAGAAAAAAAAAAGAAAAAAAGAAATGTTTCAAAGGAAACATTAAGAAGACTTAGCGTTTGATTTTTGATTGGATAAGAGTGGACCTCCAGAGAGAGAATTCAAAGATAAACTTAACTTCTCAGTTATGGAACTGAGAAAATCGTGTTATAATAAAGAGATTTAGAAACTGGATAGAAGATCTTATGAAATAAAACCATGTCATGTTTTTGATGCTGTTTTTTTTAAGTGACAATGAGACGTTCAAGTTAAATAAAGAGCTGGAAATATAAAACTAGAGCTCGAGGTCACAGCTAAGAATATAAATGTTACCAGCATGGATGTAATATTAATAATGATTGAACTGAAGTAACAAAAGAATATTTTGATGACACTATAAGAAGAGAGAAATACAGTGTGAGAAGAACTAAGTTACGTCTTCTTTCTTTTTCATACTGCTCTTCTTGATTGGAACCCCCAATCTTTTCAAGATCCAGATCATACTTTATAAATTTTTTAAGTTTTTTCTACTTTTTTTTTTTTTTTTTTTTTAGGCAGAGTCTCACTCTGTTGCCCGGGCTGTAGAGTGCCATGGCATCAGCCTAGCTCACAGCAACCTCAAACTCCTGGGCTCAAGCAATCCTTTTGCCTCAGCCTCCCAAGTAGCTGGGACTACAGGCATGTGCCACCATGCCCGGCTAATTTTTTACATATATTTTTAGTTGGCCAATTAATTTCTTTCTATTTATAGTAGAGACAGGGTCTTGCTCTTGCTCAGGCTGTTCTCGAACTGTTGACCTTGAGCTATCCACCCGCCTCGGCCTCCCAGAGTGCTAGGATTACAGGCGTGAGCCACCGCGCCCAGCCTAAATTGAAATTATTGAATAATTATTAAATTATAAGGCTTAACTTGTTTCCCATAATCCATCATTTAACTATATTTTAATTATTACTTGTACTATTCTTTTCCAAATCAATAACATTTAAACTACAGTTTAAGACTAAAACTAATATTTTAACACTTATATAATAATTACTTAATTCTTGAAACAATTCTATATTAAGAAATAAGAGAATACAGCCCCCCAATCTCCCGCGGTCGCCTCCTCCAGGCATGGCACAGGGCCTCGCCTCACTATGGCAGCAGCACGACACAGCATGCTCGACTTCATGCTCGGTGCCAAAGCTGATGGCGAGACCGTTCTAAAAGGCCTCCAGTCCATTTTCCAGGAGCAGGGGATGGTGGAGTCGGGGCATACCTGGCAGGACCACGGCTATTGAGCAACCTACACAAACAAAAACGGCAGCTTTGCCAGTTTGAGAATTTACCCACACGGACTGGTGTTACTGGACCTGCAGAGTTACGACAGTGACGCACGGAGCAAGGAAGAAACTGACACTCTTTTGAACAAAGTTGAAGAAAGAATGAAAGAATTGAACCATGACGGTACTGGGCGGGTGAAGCGATTGCCACCC